>JAWNNU010002317.1:0-82272 GCA_035044585.1 Scaptomyza polygonia
CTAACAACTAAGGCACTTCATATTGAAGTGGTAAGCGACTTAACTACAAAGGCCTTTATCGCAGCATTTCAACGGTTCATTGCCCGCCGATCCAGGCCAACCGATCTCTACTCAGATAACGGAACCACCTTTCATGGCAGTAAACGGTTATTAGATGATATGCGGCTTTTGGCCATAAAGCAAACTGGAGATGAAGAGTTAGCCAATTTTTTCGCCAACGAAGGAATTACTTGGCACTTCATACCACCTTCTGCACCACATTTTGGGGGTGTATGGGAAGCGGGAGTTCGATCAGTTAAACTACATTTGCGACGTGTGGTGGGAACACAAGCTTTAACGTTTGAAGAGCTTTCTACAGTCTTGACGCAGATTGAAGCCATCCTCAATTCACGCCCTCTTTGCCCATCAGGGGATAATACTCTCGATCCGCTCACGCCTGTTCATTTTTTGACTGGAACTCCATATACTGCGCTACCGGAACCTTCTCACCTTGAGATCCCCATGAACCGATTAGAACGCTGGAATCAATTGCAAGCGATGGTTCAAAGTTTTTGGAAACGCTGGCATATGGAGTATCTGACATCTCTACAGGAACGTACAAAGTGGCAGTTGGAGACTGACAACTTAACCGTCGATACTCTGGTCGTTCTTAAGGAACCCCATCTACCACCATCCAAATGGATCCTAGGACGCATCCCTGAGGTGCATGCTGGTCAAAATGGTAGGGTCAGGGTTGTTACAGTAAAAACCGCCCACGGAGTTTTCAAACGCCCAATAACAAAGGTTGCTGCTCTGCCTCTTTCCTGAACAACCATTCAGGGGGGGCGGTATGTTTGGGACCCAGACACCCTGTAAATATATTCTTATTCATAATTTGTTTTTACACGCAGTTCGGTGCAGTATCTATTATTGTTATCCACAAGCACACGTACATAGACAAAGCGCAGCTTGGCTTATTATGTATGCGTGAAAGCTTTGCTTGTACGAATGCAGAGCGCAAGTTTACACAATATGTACTCGGAAAGCTTTACCAAAACGCATGGTTAGAGCCAGTACTTTTCCATACATAAACTTTAACTGTATCTTGTTTACTACATAATTCTGGCTACTCTTGTATTTTGCAAGAACGTACAGTCAGTCATATTTTTGGTACCACTGCAACCACAACGCATCGCGATCACCTGAGTAAAATAAATGTTCGGTGAAAATCAAATACATAGCAACTTAAACAGTGACACTTCTGGCGTTTCATTTATTAACAATGTTTATAAAATTTTTCAGTCGGTTCACGTCAGCACTCTAAATTTGTTCGTAGGTCGAGACCAGCGCAGCACGGCACGCTGCATTGTTTGCATTCAAATGGCAGAAATAGATACCCGTGCGTATAGATGTTAACACATCAAAAAAAAAAACCAAGCACATTGTATATCATAAAGCATTAAAATACACTGCAGTCGGACGCACCCGACTGCGGTATACTCGATACCAGTAATAAAACAGATTAAAAGAGACCTGATTGCAATGGGGTGCGGATACGGCAGGGGTATGTATATGTCAATTGCTATCTTTCTACCAAATTTGGTGACTCTAGCTCAAAGTTAGTATAATTTGGTGGATGGGTGGCTGGGGGCGGTATGGATTGGGGCGGCATCTAGTTTTTTTGGTTTCTTAATCAACAATATTGACACCAAATTTGGTGGCTTTAGCTCAAAGGCTGTGCAAGATTAAGGCATTTCTCTTTTGTTAACTGCGGAGGGGTTGGGGGACGGGTGAACGTGGCTCCAAAATTTTGACGCAATTTTTCGGGGGTCGTTAACAGTTATTTTCCTACCAAATTTGGTGATTCTAGCTCAAACACTTTGGATGATACACGCATTACCGTTTTTAACAAAGCGTTGGGGTAGTTGGGGGCGGCTAGGGCAGTATTGATACGCGTGGCATCCCAATTTTGTTGCGTTTGTTTGAGAGTTGTCATCACCTAAATTGGCATTAAATTTGGTGGCTCTAGCTCAAAATCTGTTGAAGATATATGCATTTCTGTTTTAAAGCCGCGGGGCGGCTGAGGCGGAATGGGTGGGCGTGGCTCCTAAATTTTTGATGCAAAATTTTGCGGGTTGTTAGTAACTATCTTCTCTTCAGTTTTGGTAGTTCTAGCTTTAAGGGCGTGTGAAATAGGTGGATTAATCGATTTTGAGTTATCGAACTTATCGATTTGCCAGCCCCCTAGTTATTGTAGATCTTCAATCTTGACACTTTAATATATTATGCCATAGATAAAGACATTTGCAAAGTTTCAAGTCTCTAGTTTAAAGGGTGTGGAAAAAAGTTGCGTTCATACAGACGGACAGATACCATGACGGACATTGCACAAACCCAATATGCTCTTTACCTTCGGTATCGAGTATAAAGAGGTAAAAACTTTGGAGCTTTCAAGCACATGTTACTTATTTCGAACATCCGACATCTATTAATAGCTTTTAAAACTAAATTTTCGAATAGCTTTTTTCCATTCCAAGCTGAGATGCTAGTGAGACCGGTTACAGATTGAAAGTGAGTGAGACGAACTTATGTGAAAAATATGTGTGTCAGACAGGAACCAAACATTTTCCAATCTCAAGCTAACATTGTAAACCCTCCTTTAAATTCGTCTCACTCACTTTCAATCTCAAACCGGTTTCACTTGCATATGAGATCGAAAATTTAGTGTTAAAAGTTGTCATTAGATGTCGTATTTTCGAAATAAGTAACAAAACATACGTTTTATATATTCAGATCGTGCAATTGCTAACAAGAGCTTCTTAAGCTTTTGCGTATCAGAGTGCCGGTGGTAGTCCCATTTTATGCTCTGCACAAGTGCCCAGTGGCACACAGCATAATGAGGCCTGGCCACAGTATGCATTATCGCTACAGTAAAAGTTATGCATTACACTTGCCAACTTTTGTGTGCACAGTTGTAAAGCCTTGTTTCCACGTACAACGGAAACCGAAACCGAATTTATTACAATAGCAACTGAAACCGAAAATCATAATTTTTCTAGCTACCGAAACCGAATTCAGTACATTTGCAGCAGAAACCGAAACAAATACTTGAGATTTAATTTGGTTGCTGCCAACCGACGATCAGATGTTTTCTACAAACGCAGCCAACTTAACACTGGTAATTTCTATATGTTTTCCATATATTCCGCTCGGTTTCAAGTTCAGTTGTAAGTCGCAACCCACGCAATATCAGCCAGCTACCGAATAATTCGGTTTCAGTTTCGGTTTCCATTGTATGCGTGCGGCAACAACGCTTAAAGCGTTTTAAATAATATAAAGAGAATTTTACGGGGCGATATTGTGAAAAACTTTGATTGTGTGATGGGAAAGGAGTTTATTCTTAAATTTAATTATGATGGTGAGAACAACAAGCTACCATTTAAGCAGTATTTCGCCATGAAGGATGCCCTTTACAGTAATTTAAAATGATTTGGTTCTTCAAAATATTCATTTAAACTTTCAGATGCTATAAAAGCAGACGATGTTAATGAGCGCATTTGTTTTAAACTTATAAGGCAAGCGTTCAAAACGCACAAGGGTCGTTTGGCAAAAAAAAAAATACGACAATAAACTTAAAACTAATTTTAATAACATAAATAACAATAGAAACACAACAGAACAGGAAAATTATGAAAATAATAATAGCGATTCATTAAACATGGAATAAAAACATTGTTTGTTGTAATTTGAATTAAATGCTTATTAATTTACCTAATACAATATCAGCCTTGCGTGGTCCTGTCGGCAACCGAAGTTTTACGAAATATCCACTTATTTCAGTGCACGTTTGCTTGTTGAAGAGAAAGGTTGTGTGCGGACGATTTTTTTTTTCTTGTTCATTAACCCCTAAGCGCACACTTATTATTATGAAATATTGCAAATTTTGCTGTAAAGTATATATTTTAAAATTTAGTACCTAAACCACAACATTTCCATTAAGAATCAAAAACAGCGTTTGATTGGTAATTCAAAACTATGTAAAATTAAACTTTAAAAAAATGTCTCGTCTTTTATTATAAATGCCATATTCAAACCCTACGGACATGCTAAGGGTTAATCAACAATCACATTGCCGCCTCACTCACACTCAATACGACACTCAGTATACTTTGTTCATTTCACTCGCACATATTGCAAGCATACAATAAGTGGATGGCTGTTGCCGACGGGACCACCTTATGTTATTTCATCATGGTCAATGCATACTGCCAAAGGCTAAGTACGGCCAAAGAGAGGAGGAATTCGGAATAGAACACCTTTATATTGTTTCACCATGCTCCGTTGTCTGTTACAATACCATCAGCTCATCCATACTTGCACGTTAATTGTTACAATGTATTTAGGTACTCGGTTCGTGGCCAATGTTTTTAATAAAATTATATTGCTCCTTCATTACAAGAAAACAGCTTGTAAACAATGCATGTATGTCAATAAAACCGACAATAATGCACTGCAAATTTGCAATAATCCATTTCACTTCATGTGTAGTTTTTAATTTTAGTTATAACAAACCAAAACAAAACAAACCGAACAGCTAATTAATTTACTTAGGTTCAGGTACAGTGAAATGGAAACAGGTTTAGATTTAAGGCCTATTGTCACATACACCGTAAACCGAAACCGAATTCAGTACATTTGCGACTGCGATAGAAACTGCAACCGAAACATCGGTATTTTTCAATTGTTAGCAATAGTAATCGAATTCAGTACATTAGCAACTGAAACCAAAACAAGTACTTTTGACTTTATTCGGTTGCTGTTAATCGACGATCACCTGTTTTCTACAAACGCAGATAACATAACGCTGGTCAATTCTTTGTGCAATCGATATTTTTGTTTCGGTTTCGGTTTCGGTTTACGGTGTATGTGACATCAGGCCTTTACGGAAACGGAGCAACGGAAATAGGCTTATATAAATCAGCTTAAAAAACAGAGAAACGTCAATGTTTATATATTGTTAGACTCATGAACCAAGTTCCGAAACTCGTTGCTATCTTGACACTTATCAAATCGATGCTTCGAATTTCGAGCCGATAAGTTTAGTAAGTGGCAGCACAGGTTACTCAATAAAACTCAAGTTTCTATTCGAGATGCTACAAGATTGATATACAATAGTCTTCATTTTGTTTGTGTAGCTTACGGTTGTTCTCGTCCGTTAACAAAAGCGGTGGAAGAGACATCGCCGGTCCGGGTGAAGTTAGTTCTTAACTTAGAACGTTTTCATTATAACTAGTTATAATTTTGTTCGTGTGCTTTGAGCGTGTATGTGATGTAACTTAGATATGCGGCTATATAGTTTAAATTATGTACAGACGTGCACAAGCACGCTCACGTAACGGCCAAAATCACCATAAATAAACGATTTATTTTAGATTCGATTTTGCTTTTTGTGTATTGGTGTGTTTATTCAATTAAACTACTATCTGTTATATTGTATGTGCGTATGCATCAGTATGTTTCTCTGTGTGGTTGTGTGTGTATGCGAGAGCGAGCACCACGCATAACATAAATTTATTAAAATAACCAAAATTCTTCTGAATGAGCGCAAATTTTAGTGAAAAAGCAACAAAAAATTACGGCTAGACAGCGTCAATTGCGCGAAAATAAATTAAAGCAGCATCGGCCAAACTGACAGGCAACTTATTTACAAATTTTTCAAAAGGAAACTAATCTAACTATCAACTCAATCACGCTCAATAACTCGGTAAAGATGATTTAAGAGTCGACGCTTAATGCCAATGCAGTTTTGAGCAGTCAAATGAAAATTACACTTAGGGCCAATTCCTCAATGTATAGTTAAAATCCCAGTTAGTTAGGTTAGGTTAGGTAAGAGCGGTGGTGAGCAGTTCGGAAAACCCCCCACTCACCGTTGTGACGGCTGGTCCTCAGTTAGTTAAACTCGGCATATAATTAATTATAATTAATGCGCTGTTTAAAGGCCCAGTTACCCGAACTTAACTTGAACTTAGAAAGCTGATCTGTTTAACTAAACTTAAAACACGGTTGGTTACCTTCAGATTAACCAAATTTAAATTAAACTTAAATTGATTTGTTTGGTGCAAGAGAAAGATATTTTTATACGGACAAAGCTAGCAAACAATTTAAGGCAAATAATGAACGCAGTTTGGATATTAATAAATATCTAAATGACAAACAGATAATCGATAAGTTAATGTTCAGGGTAATCGGTTCCATTTAATTTTTATTTTAATGTGTTTCAGTTCAAGTTAAGTTCACGTTTGAGTAATCGCTTGACGTTCAATTCAAGTAACTGAGCCTTAAACCAATTTTTATTTCTCAATGTAAATTAACCTTAAATCAAATATTAATGAAATGGAATCGATTACCCTGAACATTAATTTATCGAACAGTTAAGTTATGTCGAGAATCAATGCAACTATTCCTTACGTTTTTTTAAATTAAGATAAGTTATATTATGTTGTGTTATGTTACGTCGAGAGAAAACATGCCTATACTATCCTCTTGATGGTGTTGCCAGACCTTTTCGAGTGAATCAGCTGTTCTTTGGTATATATTATTATTTGTGACTGCCAAATTCTTCTGTTGGCGACTTAAAACTATAATTAAAATTTAAACGAGTAAGACATTAAATTTATTGAGCCCGGCTGAAACATATAAACAGCATCGTGGGAAAACGTTTCGGTAGCTGAGGAGCATATAGTTGATGTTCTTGTGGAGGTCATTCAAAACATTTTGGATAATAATAAAATAAGTACAATACAGTGTCGGCTTGAGTCATCTGTTTGCCTATCGATGGTTTTAGAGATTATTATATCAGCCCTTAAACGGAGCATAATAGCCTATTCACATAAAGGCACATTACGAAGAACGATGAGAAGATGTGAAATTCGTGTTCACATTGCAACATCTAACATCAAGCGTCTGCTTCTTCATTTGTAAAAGTGACGCTTATTTCACCAAGAATGGATACAAGAGATTTAGCTTTATCTATAGTTGCTCAACCGCAGAGTATGCTTGTTGATCATGTTGGCCATTTTGAAAAGCCTTTAAAGACGAGGATTTCGACGATGAGCAACTTGATGCACTTGTTGCAATGCCTCGGAGGATTTGGGCGCATGTGATGCATGCATCTTCTCTGCCATTTCCTGGAACACATGTGTGTTTTTTCGAAATCTTCATATTCTCTAGCCACAAGTCCAGGAGGAATGCCTCCTTTCCGGGCGGCCAAATTGTGCTATTTTCTGTGTTTTTTCTTACTTATTAAGAAAATATTATTAAAATACATATATAATTTGCATTTGACTTACCCATGATGGAATAACATAATGTGGTCCATTCCCTAATTTACAGTTCCTTATTTTGTGTACATAGCACTGTTAGTGTAAATGTAACGGGGACAGCGTCTGTTGATTAACCCTAAGCAGCCCCTCTTGATAAAACAAACAAAACTTAATATTTTATAGTCTTATTTTAATTAATTTTGAATTTGCAATTAACGTCTTCAGGGTCAAACTCTTCATTATTATTTTCGTTGACTTCAATAGTATGACTAGTATTTAAGGTACTTGTGTTTAAATTAAGCCAGACAACAATTTAGTATTCTTAGCTGCATAAAATTGTATAATAATTAATAACTTACAATAACTTAAATAAGAAGACAAACACACAACATAGCTACCAACAATTACGGACAAAAATGAGTCTGCTGAAACATATAAAAACATAAACATATATCGGCACGTTAAGGTTAACAAATTTTACCCCAAAAATTCGTCCGCACCCAACCTTCTCGTTTAACAAGCAGTGAAGCACTGAAAATACTGGACAAGCGAGAGAGCGACTCTGTTAGGAATGGACCACCTTATGTTATTTCATTATGGACTTACCGATCTCGTTGCCCGCCATAATTTATTTGCCATTCATTTGCGTAGACATTGTTTACATTTTGGTTGTGAATGACAATTTTTTAGTGGTGGAATTAAACATATCGAAACTACTTGGAACAGGAGCAATTCCAGAGGATGTTGGAATATTTTTAGAAATCTTGGAACGGGTACTTGATACGTAACCAACGAGATGTTATACTTATAGAGGGTTCAAACAGCCATATTCCAACCAACCTAACATTTCTGGAATCTGGCGATTTTACTCTCTCGGAGGACTGCCGTTTGTTGCTTCGTGAATTGTGGGCGAATTCGATGTGATTCGGCATGCTGGTTTCGTTACGACATGAGCTGCCGTAGCACAGCCAACCCACCCGTACTGTGTGTGTGAGCGCGATCGCTGCCAATTTCAGAAGCTACTGCGCTCACACACACAGTACGGCTGGGCTGGCTGTGCTACGGCAGCTCATGTCGTAGCGAAACCAGCATGCCGAATGACATCGAATTCGCCCACAATTCACGAAGCAACAAACGGCAGTCCTCCGAGAGAGTAAAATCGCCAGATTCCAGAAATGTTAGGTTGGTTGGAATATGGCTGTTTGAACCCTCTATAAGTATAACATCTCGTTGACGTAACATCATTGATGTTAGATGTTAAATGTGCCCTAGTGTGAATTGGCTATTAATGTTAAAGCCCCCTTCACACGGTCGGTTTTTCTGTAGCTTTTTTTTTTAAAAATCCAGCGCTCTCGTGTGAACACACAACATTTTTTAGGTCCGGTCAAAAACCGACGCAAAAATGAGGGAAATAGAACGTTTTCTATTTCTGCTCTTTATTGCGTCGGTTAAGTTTGTTGAAGAAAAAACGGGGATTTTGGTATTTTGTAGTAATTGTTGGCAAAAAATAATTAACAAATATTCTTAGCTTGAGCTAAGGTGGATAAAATACAAACAACCTCTAATATGTTTTCGCCTGTATCTATATTAATCTTGTTTATTTATATGTTTGTGCTGAATTAAGTAGAAAAGTGTGACCAGATTGTGTAAACACAAAAAGTGATAGGATTTTCAATTTAAGCGATGCGAATAATGTGAATGCCAACATTTTTGGTTAAAAAAGCTACAGAAAAACCGATCGTGTGAAGAGCGCTTAACTACCACTCAGGTCTCGGTTAAATTTTTGTTTCGGTAAAGGCCTGTTGTCACATACACCGGAAACCGAAACCGACAAAAAAAATATCGATTTCAGTTTCGGTTGCTGGACGATTTTGTGGGTTGCCACATACAACGGAAACCGAAACCGAATATTTCTTCCTAATTTTATTCGCTATTTTTTACCGCATCGCGTTTTATCAGTTGCAAAATGCAAAATTATTCATTGCAGCAAAAAAGAATCGCAGCATTCCTTGCTGCAAATGCTCGTTTTGAAAAAGATTTTTTAATGTTGTTGTTGTGTTGTTTTTAAAAAATCACACAATAATTCCTCCATAAACGAAGTCTTTTGTTTTTTCTAAGCAGAGCCAAGCGGATCAGAACACAAAGATTGCATATCTTCTCCGATGGTGAAAGGACGTTTGACATATCCCAAGAATTCTCTTCTTCGTTCGGTGACTCTGTGCTCTCATCAAAACTAACTGCCGCTGCTGCTGCCGTATTGGTTATCTTTACTGATGACAAAGATCTGAAAACAATAAAAATGAAAACAAAATACTTCGAAAATAATTACAATTAATTGCAAACAATTCAACAATAAAACTTACTTTTTCTTCATGATCGATGTTTCCAGCAAAAATGAAAGTGAATCGTCTCTTTTGCTGGGTGCTTGCGCTGCGGAGCCGGTTGTTTTTTTGCTATTATTTTTCACAAAATAGTCCCGCATTGCTACCCATTTCTTCTTTACTACATCAACTGTATTGAAATATTAATGAACATAAAACAAAACATTGAGATGAAATTGATTACAAAGCACTCAAAATAAATTACCATCGATAGACAACTCATTTGCCAACTGCAACCACAAATGATTTTTGAGTGCTGTGTTTCTAAAATCACTGTGTCGCACGTTGTATAGAACTATGTTCGCTTTAACAAAATCAATTAGCTCCTCCTCGTCTTCCAAACTTAATTTCACTTTTTTAAGGCTCATAGTTTATATTTTTAATTTTCAATTCACATAAAACACAAAGAATTGACCAGCGTTAAGTTGGAAAACAGGTGATCGTCGGTTGGTAGCAACCGAATAAAGTCAAAAGTACTTGTTTTGGTTTCGGTTGCTAATGAACTGAAATCGATTACGATTGCTAGCAACCGAAAAATACCGATGTTTCGGTTGCAGTTTCTATCGCAGTCGCAAATGTACTGAATTCGGTTTCGGTTTCCGGTGTATGTGACAACAGGCCTTAAGCCTTAAACGGAGATTGAAAAACTCAATTTTGACTTAACTTAGGATAATTACGCTAATCGGGCATTGAAAAACCGGGCTTAAGTGTTTTTGCTTGTTAGGGTGTGAGTGTGTTTGTGTACACATAAACTTACGCAGCCCGAGTCAGCCGGCAGTCAAGTCTATACTCGACTTTACTTTATTACTACGGGCCTGTTTACTCTCGACTTAAATTATGAGTAAGCTGACTCAATCTACTATGTGGCTCTTAATGTTAGCGTTTACTTTCAATTTAACTCATATTAACCTAATTTCGAACCTAAAGGTTGCAGTATTTTATGTTCAAGTTTTAAGTTGAACAGTGTTGAAAATCAAACTGCTGATCAAAAACAGTCTTGTAAAAAGTTAGTCAACAACATATAAACGGATTCAACGAAATGGTTGAACATAAGCTAACAACTTAAGTGGAAAATCATAGTATAATTGTTGATAAAATGTCAAAATTATCCATTATTTGTTTTGTTGAATGCAGATGTTTTATATATGTAATTACAGCTGTTCATTTTACTTTGTTTAACAACACTGCTAACATAATTCAACAGCACTGCTGCACTGATTTATGAAGTTAAGTCGAGAGTAAATGAATGTATTCCTTAGTTTAATTTAAATTAAGTTAATTTAAGATGAGAGTAAACAGGCCTTACAATGGCCACGTAGTGTCCTGACGCACAACCTAAGGGTTTGAGTGAGTCCCTAGCTATCTCTTTCTCTGTGTCTGCAAATTACCTAGGTCGCGACGCTTTTGTTTTCGGTATGAACTTTTTGCCTCGTTTTGTTAGTTTAACTTTAGCGGCTGCAACTATTATTGTTTACCTTCTTTTCGTTTTTGCTGTTATCGCCGCTGCATGGACTCATGATGCATTAATTATTCCATCATGCGTGAGCTCTCTTAGTTAATAGCTGCAAATATTCTCAGGACGTGAGCCTCAGGTGAGTTGATAGCATTTGCAACTGGTTTAAAATGTTTTTTTTTTTTTTCTAAACCACGATATTCCGAGCATTTTCTCTCTCTTTTTCACTCTTTCATGGGTCGACCTTTTTGGTTTTCGTTGCTAGCTCTAACAGGTTTTGCTAGAAAAAAGACAGCAGTCTCTTTCAAACACAAAAATTGTTCAAGCCAACACAAACATACATTTTTAACTTAACTTAAACTCACATACAATCATTATTAACGTTAATTGATGTGTGCTTATGTGTGAGCCACCGTCCACTAAGGTGGGGCTGGAACGAAGTCTGACGACATCAGCTCTAGAGATCAGCGTCGATGCCGACGTGCAATTTGTTTCGCTTGCTGCTTCTGTCTGACTTTGCTGAGAAATTAATAATTTTATGCCGTTTTTTTCATACGACGTCATAATTTGGTCTCTAGAGGCTAGGTTATCGGTAACAAGTCGATACACCTCTAGGTGTAAATCCTTAAAACACATATTTCCCAAGTTTTAAAGTTAATTAAGACTTACCAAATTTGGTGGAAAGAAAGTTTGTGGCGTCCCTCTGAGATCTGCATCAAAAAATTTGATTCCACGCCCATCCATACATTCACGCCTTTCATAATCTGAAATACACGCCCACTCACTACTTAAAAAAATGCCATATTCTGAAAGGTAAATAACTGACAACCTTTCAAAAAGGTGTAGCCACGCCCACCCTGTACCATATCCACGATTTAATGGGTTGCGCCATGAAACAACAGGACTTTGCAAAAGCCTTGGTAAAAAGCTGTTTTTAAACCCTGAGCCTGCGAAATATATGTAACTGAAAAGCTATCTCGGATCCAATTAGGTTTACAGGCCGCACAGCCGACTTGAGAAAAGACCTAGAAACTTCATAGATATAAGTTCTTCTCTACCACTTTTTGTGACTGAATATGCACAAATGTGATGATATCAACAAAAAACACATGTTGACCTCTGTGCATTTAAATTTGTTCGATGTGCAGTACATATTATGTATGTATGTATTCACATACATATGTATAATTATGTTTAAATTAATAGGTAAAATTGTACTAATTGTTGTGAACAGAATTAAGTTCTTTATATAAGCACATAATGTTTTTATACTCTTAAACCAAAGGCAAACGCACAAAATGTTTTTATACTCTTATACCAAAGGCAAAGAGTTTATTGGTTTTGTATATGTTTATACAAAAGAGTATATTGGGTTTGTGCAATGTCCGTCATGGAGTCTGTCCGTCCGTATGTTCGCAACTTTTTTCCGCACCCTTCAAGCTAGGGACTTGAAACTTTGCAAATGTCTTTATCTATGGCATAGTAAATTTAAGTGTCAAGATTGGAGTTCTACGAAAACTAGGGGGCAGACAAATCGATAAACTCGATAGCTCACAATCGATAAATCCAGATATTTTCCACGCCCTTACAGCTAGAACCACCAAATTTGGGGAGAAGATAGCTACTAACAACTCTCAAAAAACGGCATCAAAGTTTTGGAGCCCCACCCATTCCGCCCCCAGCTCCCCGTGGTTTAAAAAGAGAAATGACTATATCTTCTACAGTTTTTAAGCTAGAGCCACAAAATTTAGTGCCAAGATAGGTGTTGACAACCCACAATCAAATTCTTTGGATGCCACGCCTATCCAGTCTGCCCTAGCCAACCAAACTGCCCTAACGCTTCGCTAAAAACGGTAATGCGTGTATCTTTCAAAGTGTTCGAGCAAGAGTCGCCAAATTTAGTAGGAAGATAACTATTAACGATCCAAAAAAAAACGGCATCTAAGCTTTGGAGCCACGGCCTCCCGTTCCCTTGACCCCTCGCAGTTGAAAAACAGAAATGCCTATATCTTCTACAGCTTTTGAGCTAGAGCCACCAAATTTGGTGCCAAGATTGGTGATGAAGAAACCCAAAAAACTTGGATGCCACGCCCCCCATACCGCCCCCAGCCCCCCTTTCACCATATTGTACTAACTTTGAGGTAGAGTTACCAAATTTTGTCGGAGGATAGCAATTGACATAATACACAGATCTGCAGCAAAAGCTTTGTTGCTATGTTGCCATTTGTCGGTTGCGTCCGACTGGAACGTTTCTACTTGTTTTTTCTTGTTAATGTATAGTAAATTATATATGAAATAAAGTGTATAAACATTTTTTCCAATTGCCTTACTGTTTTCTCCATCATTCGCTCCAAAATGTGAAATATGCAAACATGTACTCACTTTTGCATATATATATGTGTATTTCTGTAATAAATATATATTATGGTAATTAACTTATTTCTGATTTAACCTTCGTTATTAGTGGTCTATGATATGAAAAATAAGTAACATAGTTCATTGTTTGTACATCTGTTAAATACCTAGTGAAAGCAGCATCAATGCATGTATTGTTTCTTGACGTAGAGATTATGTTATAATTGATAAATGTGAGAAATGATTGATTAGTTGGCTCTTTGAAATTGATATTGAGATCACCGGCGAGAATAATTGGTAGTGTATCATAATTCCGTTCTGCGATCACTTCAAATAGACCAGCAGCTTTATGACCATAGGCCATCAAATGCTACTAAAGGAAATGACGAATATCCAAATAGGCCAGCACCTTTATGACTATAGGCCATCAAATGCTACTAAAGGAAATGACGAATACCCTTTTGGCTTGTCCCTGGTGTAATGTAAACAGCAACGATTAAAAAGCTGTGTACTTCAATTGAATATATATCTCCAATAGATTCATAGGTGGCACAAATTTGCCTTATTTGCTGCGTTTTGAATTTTAAAAGATTGTAATTTTTTGACTGAAGGTGTATTGCTGCTTCATTTTGATAGATAGCTACTCCCCCCGATCTGATTGCATTTCGCTAGAATTTGGATAAATGTTTGAAGTCTGTAAGGGTTAGATCATTTTTATTTTCTAGCCATGTTTCGGTAAGTAATAGAATTTGTGCCTTTGACAGAATCGTATCTGTAGAAATATCCATTAATTGGGCTTGTAAGCCTTGAACATTCGTTCCTTGGATATTCGGGGTAACCGAATCCGTTTGATTGCGACAAACGTGGCATTTTTTTTTTTTGGCATACTGACTTGTAGCATGTTTGACAAACCATAAAACTTTCAACCAATTCTGTTGGGCAAACATTTTCACTGTTCACTGGTGCCTTGAACAACTAGCACCCAATTTGTTGTCCGTAAACATTTTGTTCATAAATGAACACGTTTGCAATAGAGCCAAAATATCATACAGTCCACTAGAAGAAATATATATTATCGTAAAAATAGCCACAGCGCTTGTCCGTCATGCATTATCCTAAGTAAATACATGTAGATAAAACGCACAAGCGCGAAGATAAATAAGTGATAATAAATGCACTACATTGGAAGCAGCAATTTACCAGCTGCTGATAATATGATAAAACAAATAATATCGCGGATCCGTTGCCTGCATTGTAAACGATCCTGCCGAGCCTGCCTGCGCGCAGGTCAGTAAAAAGCAGGTACTTGAAAGTACCCAAATGATAATAAGTTTATTAGCTTGCAGGAGATAATAAGCGCATAGAAATTAAGACACTTTGTTAGGTATATATAATACTCAAAAGAACAACTTCGTGTGTTCACACATTGTTGAACTCAACATCAGTTAGAGTTTAATCCGTCATTCTTGTACGTCTTGCTGGGTGAGCTTCAGTTTCTTCTAGTTCAGATCTTTGTAATCGTCTTTCTTGATCAGCAGTACAGAATAGTATAGAGCGTATTCCGCACGGTTTGTGATCAAAAGTTTTCCTTAAAGGATTCCTGCAACCTCTGACATAGTTTTGCAGGTGACGTCGTCGGATTTTGAGCCACTGCAGACACTATAAGCCTCTCTTGACGCTGAGTAATTTTTTTTGGACGTCCAATTCGGCTCTTTGGCTCCAATTTTCCGCTGGTGACGTAATGATTAATAATATTACGGACACTTGTTGATGACCTGCCAACCAATACGTCAATTTCCCGAAAAGTTTTGTTTTAAATATAAAGTTTTATAATCAATTTTCGCGTTGGTAACGAGATTTCTGATCCTCTGCGCATCTTTGCTTGTTTGCGATGAAATCAAAACCAAATGTGAAGCAAAACATATGTTCTTGTATTATGTGCGTGTTGCAGAAGCTGAAAGCAAAATACAATGCAAAAAAAAGGGTCTTTACCGTGACAAAGGCAAGTATGCTGTATGTGCCAATACTTTTTTGGCGTAAATCTGCTTTTTTTCACTATTATAAGTATAGTTTAGGACATAATATGAATATACGAATTTGGACTTGTTATATAAATAGTTAATTTGACGTTTTTTAAAATAGCATATAAAATTTGGATGTCATCCTTCGAGATCAAAAGTTATAGCGTTCGAAACTTGAAATTCGCTGTTGGGCCAATACTTTTTTGGCGCACTGTATGTAGACAATTCCATCAAAAGTGACTGTGCTTTTTATACCCTGAACCCATAAAATGGGTAAATCAGGGTATAATGGTTTTGTGCAAAAGTATGTAACAGGCAGAAGGAAGCATCTCCGACCCCATAAAGTATATATATTCTTGATCAGTATCAATAGCCGAGTCGATATGGCCATGTCCGTCTGTCCGTCCGTCTGTCCGTCTGTATGAACGCGTAGATCTCAGAGACTACAAGAGCTAGAGACTTCAGATTTTGAATATAAGTTCTCCTATACCATAAGCAGAACAAGTTTGCTTCAAATTATCGATAACTACTCTGGTTTTTGATATACACATGGAATCGATATCAAAAAACTATCGAATTTGGAAAATGTAAAAATGGGGGTTGGTGTAATGGGTAACGATAGACCTTTTCTCAAAATTTCGTCCAAATCGGTTAAGAAACACCAGAGATATCGTAAAGTTAAGTCAGTTATGAGTTTTGTTTAAAGGGATAATTATTTGAAGCATACTTTTAGGATGCAAGTACTGCAACTGGGTTTAGGGTATCTTCTGGTCGGGCTATCCCGACTAGAGCCTTCTTTCTTGTTCGTTTTCGTCTTGCCAATGTTCTTCTGTTATTATTTAATGACGTACATGATGTGCGCAAATTGATTGGAACTGCAAGTGAGCTTATATTTCGATTAATTGCATGTGCACCTGATTCTTTACGTAGTTGCTGCCCAACTTTAGGCGATGTTGAAAATTCTAATCTAGCTCGAATTAGAACATTTTCATTTTTGTATTTGAGATGTTTTCCTACAGCACCATTAGCAAATCCATGACTAAATTTTATTATTTTTTTATATTTATATTTATTTTAATGCAGTTCAAATATCATGTGCATTAAGCTTTATTCAAGCAATATTTAATGCATTAATTCACACAGTAATTGATCTAAAATATCGATACATTTTGACAAAACTAACAGTTGGTATAGAGGATCTTCGTGACGCTAATTTATGTTTCATTTATTTTGAATTACTGCCCGGCAAAATAGTTATAAAATTGTCTTATTTTTTGCTTTTTACTGCAACCACTGGTTAGCAACTCTGATATAAATAATACAAACATTGAGTTGAAATATAAATATGGTATAATTTATTAAATCAAAATTTCTGCATAATTTTATTTTTGTTTTATGTTTGAAATGTGACTTTTGATATGACTGGTTTGTGGAATTAAAAGTATGATATCTAATTCATTAATGATACACTTAAATTTCTTGGAAATACTAAATCTATATTGGTTAGAGCTAAGGTGGTTGCTGCATTTTTAATATACGTTAAGTTGATCTTTTTTACATAAATTCTGCAAATCAACAATCAGATATCCTTTCTAAATTTAAATCACCTACGATGAGCGTGTCCGCCTCGGTGTCAACTGTGAAATTCTTGCCTATGAGTGTTGTAAGTGAGAATATTTCATTAAGGCAGAAAAAAAGCATTTGTTGTTTGTTATTTTAGGATTCATGAGATGAAAATAAAGAATACATTTTTTGATTTTTAATGTTAATTTCAAACAGACAAATGTCGCCTATATCGCTATCGATCAGTTGCCTTTTTGAAATATCGATTGGATTACAATATGTGAACATAGTACTTTTTGCGTTGATTGAAACTCCAGGGCTGCCACCGTAAAGACGAATTATCGATAGTTTATTTTTGGAACTGACGCTTAAGCTGAACTTGTTCATGTACACCCCTGGCACGGATGAATTTATGTAAGAAAAATTAATTATGCCCGAATATCTTGATGAAATTTCAACATTTAGGAGCTCTCAGTCATGACCGTATATATATCAAACGAAAGGAAATCAAGTCTATTTTCTACTTAAATTGTAAACTTAATCGGTTTCATCGTTAATTTTTGAGCAATTTGCAATTGAAAAAAGTGTGGGAATATTGTTTTACCTCATCTCAACTTAAATTTCAAAAAATCAGAGTAATTGATGGATTATTGAGATTGCTAGAGCAATTTAAAGTGTTCAAAATGAATCAAAATTTTGCATGTGTTTGGTCTAATTTTTTTTAATAGAAAATGTATTCACTACGTATATATACATATATATATATACATATATATATATATATATATATATATATATATATATATAGTTGATAATAATTAACAAATACAGTGAAAGCTCTACTCGCGGACAGCTCCCTCAGGCGGACAGCTCCCTTAGCCGGACGAATTTTATAGTTTTTTAGCATGATTTTCATACAAAATCCGTTCTCTTGGGTGGACATCTCCCTTGGGCGGACAATAGTGCTGGAACCGTGGGTGTCCGGCTAAGGGAGCTTTCACTGTATAATATTATAATAATTATTATTATTTATTATTATTATATTATATATATAGTTGATAATAAAGTTTGAAGCCTTCGCTTTAAAATGAAATTAATTTGAGGAAAATCGATCCATTAGTTCATTATCAATGAGCGATTTGTGAAGCAATCATAGTACAACAACAACTTTTTTTGGATAGCACACTCATTACCGAAAGGTGAGACGTATTTTACGTCAAAAGTTGCGTTCATACAGACGCACGGACACTATGACAAACATTGAGCAAACCCAATAAACTCTTTATTTTTGGTATCGAGTATAAAAATATAAGCTGAAAAGAGTCCAAAGTCTTGCTACTTAGCGTCATTGTGTAGCTCAATGGCTGAACCGTTAAGGGTGGGTCTTAAACTGTAAACGATGTTTTCCATGTGTACGCTAACGGAGTGGCTAGTAAAAAAATTGGCTGTCAGCCCCGTTATTTTGAGAGTTTCTTGAATGGGAGCTCAGGTGGTGACTTCATGCCAGCCTGTGATACACATAATGATGTCATCCGCATAACTTTGGTTGGTGTGTACCGAGTCGACTTATGGTGGAGCTATACACATAAATATACTTAGTGATATGAATATCTACAAAACGAACAATTTCTTAAAAAAAGACTTAATGTAAAAAAATAATAATAATAAATATATGTATATAAGTAAAAATGCAGAAATATTGGCCTCATTTTGTGCTATGCCAGTCATGAAGTAATGAGCGGTTGTTGTGCCGCCATACGGTTTTATTACCATGGCAACCGGCCAATTGAATTGACCGCGACATACACTGAGTCAAAAAAGTATTGGCACACTAAGGTTATGTTAAGAAACCATAGCATAAGTTTAGTTTTTTTTTTTTGATTTTGTTGTTAATAAATGCGTTTAATGAAAACCGTTTTCCATTTTGACAAAGCTTAATTGGAAGAAAAGTTATTGCACAGGAAACTCTTATTTGTTAAGTGTACTGATACTTTTTTGACTCAGTGTAAGTAAAATAACGATTACGAAAGCACAAGTATCCATAAACAAATTAAACAATTTCTTCAAATTAATTTATAAATGGTTTTCTTAAAACTGTTTTATGCGCGTTGGCGTGCGCTTAGTAGCAAGTTCCGAATTTCATACTCATATTAAGGTTGAAGTTTATTGTCGTACAGCAGGTTTTTATAAACTATAAGTCTTAATGTACTTTGACATGTTGAATTTGGAATTGTATGGAATTGAATTTGGAGTCCGTTTGGCCAATATTCCTCCAAAACCTCGAGATCAAAAATTGGTTTAGTTCGAATTACAAATATAAAGTTTTGTCTCGTGTGAAAACCCTATTTGCTAATGGTGATTAAGTAGAAATATTTTCGTTTATTTCCATTTAAGGAAACTCATTTGCAAAAATATTACATCTTTTGAGAAACAGAGCAGATATACATTTATATTAAGTGCAGGCACTTTTTGTAAACGTGTGCTTACAGCTTCTTTTATACGAACAATAACATATGTAAAGCTCATTTATCTGACTAGGGTTCACTTCTTACATATTTTACAATTATATTTTATTCATGTTTTTTTGTTTTTGCTTTTGGCATGTCACCAGGCTTTAAATCAATTCGTCCATCAGAGTGTGTGTTTTTGGTTGCTGTTTCTTACTTGTTGAATTTTGATGCTGTTATTAATATAATACCTTTGATATGATATCATCGAAACTTTTTCTTCTTATAATCTGTTACCTTTTATTTCCTTTTAAAATGATTTTCAATGTATTCTTTCTATTGAAACAAAGCACTAAAAGCTATAGTTATTTAAAGCTTTAAAAATAATAATAAGGTAGTACACTATATTTTCATATGAACATACATTTGTATGTAATGTGTATCTATTTGATGTGTATATACGTATTCATGTTGTCTTTGGGCTGGCATATTCAACTTTGTGCGATACATTTTTAGACGTAAGCTGTCGCTGTATCGTCGTTTGTCAAAACAGTTGACCACGCTGCTGCCGATTGCGTCACTCTTACCAAAATAATGAAATAGCTCTAGTCCATCTTCAGCTTGGATAAAATAACGCTTAATAAACTAAAAAACCATGTTCTAAATCCGGGCAAAAAAAAAAAAAACAGTATTTCTTTGGAGAAAAATCCATGCATGAGAGCACAAAAATAAATATATGTCTTTAAAGATATTGAAAAAATTCCATTTAGCATGCATTTAATTAAGCAGTCAGTCAGTTCGTCTCTGCGGAAGGATAAATTTAAAGGCCAAAACCTAATCAGCTGCTGCGCTGATATAGGTATGACACCATATTAAAACAATGCGGCTGCTTAACTTTATTTCAAACTTTTCTGAATAAAAAAAAATATTGCAGAGAAAATTACAATTCCCTCATGTTAGGCACTATTGTAGCGACTCTTCCAAACTTAAGTCAAGCAATGTTGCTTATATTTCTATGGTCTCACAAATATTATTGACACACTAGCAAATTAGTTAAAAAGCTTGTGATGTGCGCCTGTTTGCGCGTCGGTCCTATCCGATCGGCACTAAAATGTCATAAGCGTTTGTATACTAACATACTTATATAATTATGTGAAGTGCCGGCAAATGACTAACATGACTATGTATGATCAGCAACTGCAAACTGACTTTACTTCAATCGATTCAATTCGATATCTCCGGTGTTTCCTAACCGATTTAGACCAAATTTTCAGAAAAATTTTGTCGTTACCCATTATTTTAACCCCCATTTTAACATTTTCCAAATTCGATATTTTTTGTTATAGATTCCATGTGTATATCGGAAACCAAAATAGTTATAGATAATTTGAAACAAACTTGTTCTGCTTATAGTACAGGAGAACTTATATTCCAAATCTGAAGTATCTAGCTCTTGAAGTCTCTGAGATCGACGCGTTCATACAGACGGTCAGACGGACGGACAGACGGACATGGCTATATCGACTCGGCTGTTGATGCTGATCCAAAATAAATATACTTTATGGGGTCGGAGATGCTTCCTTCTGCCTGTTACATACTTTTGCACAAAACCATTATACCCTTTTTACCCAATTTATAGGGTGTATGTATGTTGGTATGCACATGCTCTTGTGTTTTTGTGCTGTACGCAAGGTTAAAAAAAAATAAATTGACAGCCTGTGTCAGATCACACGGGCGCATAGGTTAGCCGTAGAATACGTCTGTCCTTGTGCAACAAAAATTATGAAGCGGTAGCCTAATAACAACAACCACATAGATGTTTTATTTTATTTTTAATTGTGTTTGTTGTCATTTGGCTAATTTTTTCCTTTTTACTGCAATACTGGTTAGCATCTCTGATATAAATTTAGCAAACATTGACTTGAAATAGAAATATATATTTACATAATTTATTACTTCAAAATTTGTGCATAATTAAATCTAAAATTGTATTTTTGTTTTATGTTTGAAATGTGACTTTTGATATGACAGGTTTGTGAAAGGAAAAGTATGATATGTAATTTATTAATGATACACTTAAATTTCTAGCAAATACTAAATCTATATTGGTTAGAGCTAAGGTGGTTGCTGCATTTTTAATATACTTTAATTTGAATTTTTCTTCCATAAATTCTGCAAATGAACAATCATTTGTCATTTCTAAATTTAAATCACCTACGATGAGCATGTCCACCTCGGTGTCAACTGTGAAATTCTTGTCTATTAGTGCAGTGAGGTGAGAATATTTCATCAAAGCAGAAAAAAGCATTTGTTGCTTGTTGTTTTGAGAAACATTTGGATGAAAGTACACAGAGCCAAGAATAAATTTTTTTTGATTATTAATTTTAATTTCAGACAGACAAATGTCGCCTACATCGCTATCGACCAGTTGCCTGTTTGAAATATCGATTGGAGTACAATATGTTAACATGGTACTTTTTGCATAGATTGCTACTCCAGATGCACGACGACGTTGCTGTAAATTATTAAAATGCGAAATTAATTGTTCAATATTCATTTAAATTAAATTAAATTAACTTAATTCACAGTAACTGTTCACAAGTTGCGAAAATCAGGGCTGCCACCGTAAAGACGAATTATCGATAGTTTAACTCACGATAGTTTATATGATATTTTTGCACGGGTATATTTATTGTTTTGGTGCAAAAGCATAATTAAATGTGCAACACAAACAATAAAACATGATTTCGAAAACTTGCACGCAAATTTCAGAATTGGGGTAAACATATTTTATTGTGTTATAATTGTTTGGGGCTGACGCTTAAGCTGAGCTTGTTCACCCCTGGCACGGAAGAATTTATGTATGAAAATTTAATTATGCCCGAATATCTTATTGAAATTTCCACATTTAGAAGCTATCAGTCATGACCGCATGTATATCAAACGAAAGGAAATCAAGTCTACTTTGTATTAAAACAAGTTTTAATCGATTCTCTGGCGGAATTTTTGAGCAATGTGCAATTGAAAAAAAAGTAGTGATTTTTGCACTGATTTTTTGCCTTAAAAAGTTATATATTTGGCAAAATTATTATAAATTTGAATGTGGGAATGTTTGTTTACCTCATCTCAACTTAAATTCGAAAAACTCAGATTAATTGATTGATTATTGAGATTGCTAGAGCAATTTAAAGTCTTCAAAATGAAGCAAAATTTTGCATGTTTTTGGTCTCATTTTTTCAATAGAAAATGTAATCACTTCATATATATATAAAGCTTAAAATAAAGGTTGAAGCCTTAGCTTTAAAATGAAATTAATTTGAGGAAAATCTATTCATTAGTTCATGAGCAATGAGCGATTTTGTGAAGCAACCATATTACAACAACAACTTTTTTGGATAGCACACTCATACCGAAACGTAAGACGTATTCTACGTCAAAAAAGCTTTCGCAAAAGGCTTTCAGGTTCCAAAAAGGAATTCGAAAGCTTAACTCGCTCTCTCAAGTAGCCTTAAATAAGTGTTAAATAAAATGAGTACAAAATAAACCGTGCATGCGTATACGCTTTTCTTTGATCAACTTCAAACAAGAATTAAATGAATAAATCTAACAATTATAGAAAATGTAAAAATGGCTTAAAGCTTGTAATGTTAGCTTTTCATATAAACGTGAAAATATACTTAAACCCAAAAATGATAATGCTAAGATTTTTTAATGTAACTGAAAAATATTTATTTTGTCTAGAAAAAACCTTATATAATTGGTTTGACACCTTTTATTTCGTATGATATTATATAATTATTACTAAATAATTTTTTGAGCGGCGGTCCAACTCACTCCACAATTTTTAAGGTGGTTGAAGTTAGGCGCGGTGTTTCTAAGACTTTCTAACAACCAAGAATTGAATCTACTCCTATCAAGCTACAGACTTGAATCGTTTCCAACTTCTTTTTCTATGGCCAGATACGATAAAATGTTCTACGCCTACTGGGGACAAGCAAATCGATTAATTCGATAGCTTAAAATCGATAAATCCACATATTTTGCTTATCACTTTAGCTAAAGCTACCGAATTTTTTTGAGAAAATAGCTTGTTGAGGTTAATTCCAAGTGACTAAATAATATACGCAGCAAGTAAGGTTTAGCGTGCTTTCGGTCGCAGCATTTAATAAGAACTGAATCTGATACTTATATCGAGCACCATGCAAAATGATACTATCGATATATGAAACGATATTTAATATTAGTGTTGCCAATTATATTCAAGCTAACAATAGTTTCAATACTTCTTCTTAAGCTAAATATAATTTTATATACGAACGAATGATTGCTTCATTCCCAAAAGGTTTACAAATTATTCTTACATTTCGTAAGAATATCTGCAACGTTGTCATTTGTGGATACATACTTGACTTCAATTTCACTAGATTCTATTTTTTGTCTGACAAAATGATATTTTATGTCTATATGCTTCGTGCGTTTGTGATGTACTGGGTTCTGCGCAATGTGCTGCGCGCTGATGTTGTCACCAAATATGGTCATTGGTTTCATATTCATTAGGGTGATCACCTGGGGCTCAGGCCATTCCGGGACGTGACAAAAACTTCTTCAAGTTGGCAACTTGGTCGAACAAGAGTGAATCGTCTATCGAAATGTTTTTCTCAAAAAATTATTCAACACACTTCGCTACACTTTCATCATACAAAAAGTTCGCCTAGTTGCAGCCATTTAAAAATCCGTTACTCAT
This sequence comes from Scaptomyza polygonia, assembly GCA_035044585.1. Classification (NCBI taxonomy): domain Eukaryota; kingdom Metazoa; phylum Arthropoda; class Insecta; order Diptera; family Drosophilidae; genus Scaptomyza; species Scaptomyza polygonia. Next base: position 24,266 of record JAWNNU010002317.1, read on the forward strand.
CGAAACAATAGAAAACCGGGACAATTTCGTGTCGGGTCGGGACACCGGGACATTACCTGCAAAAGCGGGACATGTCCCGGAATTCCAGGACGAATGGCAACCCTAATATTCATTGACCACCCGACCTCTGCTGATAACCTTTGTAAATAAACAGCTTCTTTAGCAGCCATAGATAGTGCAACATATTCTGCTTCGGTGCTACTTAAAGCCACAACGCTTTGCTTCGATGAACTCCAAGAGAACGCACTGCCAGCCAAGAAAAATGCGTATCCAGAGTAGGATTTTCTGTCCTGCCCGTTTGCCCAATCCGCGTCGACGTATTCCTTTGCTGGTTCGTCACATTTTTGATATATAATGCTCTGATTGATCGTACCTGAAAGATACCTCAGGATGTGTTTGGCAGCTGCTTCGTGTTCGCTGTGCGGATCCATATTATGTTGTGACAGTTTGCTTACAGCATGCAAAATGTCAGGTCTGGTGAGCACTGCTAAATACATAAGCGACCCAATTAGTGACTGATATTGTGTTACATTTACCTTAACACAATCATCTTCTTTACAGTCCCCTTGGAATCCAGCGTCGAGAGGTGTACTAACTGAACGGCAGTTGCTCATGCCATACGTGTCTAGCAGTCCTTTAATATGCGATTTCTGGCACAGCGTAATAGTGCCCTTTTCACCCTCTCGATCTATTTCCATGCCTAAGAAATAGCTTATGGGACCTCCATCATGCATCTTGAACCTCGATGCGATCTTCTTCTAAACCACGGCTATGTCGTTTTCGGTCGGACCCAGAATGATTAAGTCATCAACGTATACAGCGATGTAACTGTACTTTTGCTTCTCTTGTTTGACATACAAACATGCCTCGTTTTTTCATCTTTTGAAGTCCATGCCTCTCAACATCTCATCGAGCGTGTTGTTCCAGATGCGCCCGGATTGCTTTAGTCCATATAGTGCTTTGTACAGTCTAAGAACATCGTTCGGACTCCTTTTGTCAATAAAATTTGGCGGCTGCTTCATGAAAACAACCTCATCCAGCTTTCCATTTAGATATGCGTTCGAAATATCAATCTGATGCATACACAACTGTTTTTCTGCAGCTATTGCAAACAGCATTCGTATAGTTTCGTAGCTTATAACTGGTGAAAATGTGTCACAATAGTTAATGCCAAATTGTTGCCCACATCCTTGAGCAACTAAGCGTGACTTAAACTTTTCGATCTCGCCATCCTTGTTTCGCTTGACTCTAAAAATCCATTTTGAGCCAATTGCCTTATGACCTGAGGGTAGTTTGCACAATGACCACGTGTCATTTGCCTGAAGAGCATCATATTCCTCTTGCATCGACTTTTGCCAATCAGTCGCATGTTCTCCTTGTAATGCTTCCTTAAGTGACTCTGGTGTCTCAATGTCACACACTTGATTTAAACTATTGAGCATATGATACTGGTTTTTGGGCCTGCCTTGGTGACCACTGCGAATAATTTTAGGTCTACCGCGCCCACGCTTGGGTGCAGCAGCAACTTGAGGTGGCACTGCATTGTCACTGTCGTTATCGATGTCAACTTCTGCATCGCTGGCGCTCACAAACTCCTCCTCCTCTTCGCCGCTGGAGTCGCTTATAATTCCTTCTGGCTGAACTTCTTCTGAAGACAATACATCTGTATCTGCTTCTGGAATCTCAGGGTAAGACTCAAGGCGAATAATGTTTGTGAAAAAATCGTTAACTCTGTTTGACGAGCTGCAGTCTTTTGCTGGTGTTTTATTGGTGACAAGCTCATCTTCAACAAATTTTACGTCACGTCGCGCGATTATTATCCGTTTTTCCGGATCATAAAGCCTGTATGCCTTGCATTCGAAAGAGTATCCCACAAAAATATACTCTCTTCCTTTTGCCTGGAACTTACTCTTTCTTTTTTTGTCCAGTGCAAATGCGCGCGATCCAAAGGTACGTATATGTTTTACCGACGGCTTTCGGTTTTTCCATACTTCAAATGGTGTTTTTTCATTCAACGCTCTTGTTGGGCACCTCTTGCGCAAATAAACTGCCGTATTTACTGCTTCTGCCCACAAAAATTCTTTGAGGTTTGCATGAATCAGCAAACTCTTAGCCATTTCTACGATCGTTAGATTTGCTCTTTCAGCCACACCGTTTTGTTGAGGTGTATACGGAAACGGTCAATTGCCTTTTTATGCCATTATTGATTAAATACTCTGAGAAATTACTATTCACGTATTCTTTGCCATTATCGCTTCGCAGTATTTTTATTCTCTTCCCAGTTTGGCATTCCACATAATTTTTGAATATTTTGAATTAGTCGAGTAGTCGTCAATAAATGTGACGAAAAAGGAATTGCCTCCGATTGAACTTAGGTTCATCGGACCACATACGTCTGTGTGCACTAACCCTAGCACTTGATTTGTTATTCGTTCCGCTTTCTTGGGAAATGGTAATGCTCCAATGTCAATGCACCACTTATCGCATTCTTGCTCTTTTACTTGGCATACTTGCATGCCACTAGATTTTTCTGGTTTGTACTCTTCTTCAGCACTCTTTTTCTTAGTGTGACATTCACTTGCTCTATGTCCATATTTTTCGCAATTATAACATTTTCCTTTGTATTTTGATGTACAGTCTTTGTCTCGGTGTGATTCTCTTCTCTCGTTTGCATGTCTTTCCTTGCCTTGACGGTGTGCGTATACAGCTTGCGGTGCTGTATTGCCATCTCGCTCTATTATTTCTTTTTTGCGTAGACCTGCTTCTAATATTTTTATTTTCACAACCTCAAATTTAGGCAATTCGTCGCGAGTTTCAATAGCTACTACGAAACTTTCCCATGTTTCTGGCAAGCTACTTAATAACATAATGACCATTAATTCATTATTTATTTTGATGTCCATTTCTGCCAACTTTTCAATTGTCTCAACAAAAGAATTTACGTATGCGACTACATTGTCGTCTTGCTGCATTCTTAAACGCGCCAACTTTTGGTATAACTGGACTTTCTTGATCGGCCCTACCGGCATGTGAATCTCCTTTAGTTTATTCCATGCTCCCGCTGACGTTGAGCACGACTTGATGTGCATCAACTGAGTTGGCTTAACATTTAGTATTATGTATGCCAAAGCCTTCTGGTCCGCAGTATCCCATTTTGTTGCTTCTTCTGGGTTTTCTTCCACTCGAATATACTTTCCGCATGTGACGTTCCATAGGTCTGCTGTGACCAAGATGCTTCTCATGGTCATACACCACGCATCGTAGTTCTCTTCGCCAAGTTTTTCTATTTGGTTACTTATGCTCATAATTGCTATTTTTGTAGTACAACCGACAAGATTTGCTAAAACTTATTGTCTCGTCTATCCGTCGCGTCTGCCTGGGCCCATAACCAATATTGAGGTTAATTCCAAGTGACTTAATAATATACGCAGCAAGTAAGGTTTAGCGTTCTTTCGGTCGCAGCATCTAATAAGAACTCCATCGGATACTTATATCGAGCACCATGCAAAATGATACTATCGATATATGAAACGATATTTAATAATAGTATTGCCAATTATACTCAAGCTAACAATAGTTTCAATACTTTATATTCCAGCATTAAGGTTTGGTATTCATATTCAATAAAAGAACTTGTATATAATTAACCCCTTGACGTATCAGTTAGCGCAACAAAATTCGTTTCCAACTGTTCGCACACAACTTGCACGAAACAAACCGCTTTCGATGCTTACAAACGGCTTCAAAACAAAGCGAAATGTGAATGCGTGTAATAAAACTATTTAATGTTATGGTCGGCCTAATGCTATCGATGTGTTGGTGGTCGAACGAGGGGTGGAGAGTCGTGCTGGCTCCCGATAGTCGGTTGTTAGAATGCGTGATAGGGTATTGGGAGTTAAGCAAGAAGCTGAGTGGCCGTGATTAAGCAGAAAAATTTGGCAGCAGCAGCAGCAAGTGCTGCTGAATTTACAAAATCAAAAAACGGGCCAGTAAAAAGAAAGGGAAAAAAAAGACACTTACATTTGGTAGACGCTTGCAGCATCGCAGGTATGTTAGTGAAGAGAGTTGAAGTGCTACTATTTATTAACAGTGCTTTTCAGTGTCGGCAGCAGTGGGAAAAATACACCGGCAAACGCAATTTTTCCGAGGCCGAGGGGAGCAACCACTGACCACCGGACAAGGATTGGCCAACCCGTCCGGTTGGTCACCAAGTTTGTTAATAGAGTAGTTTTGCCCCTAAATTCTGCGTCCAAGCGCCATCACTTGCCTGCGCATAACGTGCATAGCGCAACTACGTGCCCACGCTTAACTTGCGCGCATGCGCACACACACACTCACGCATATACGTGCAACTGCCGCACCAGGCACAGAGGGCAGCGACTAAGCACCCGCAACAAATTATTTATTTAATCACACCCGCCCCAATTATTATTTAATCCTTACTTATATATTCATTTATTATGATTTAATTTATTATTTATTTATTCGCATTATTTATTTATATATTTATTCTTTCTTCGTTTTCCGTTTATTGTTTATTATGTTTTTCGTTTATTAGTTCTTTATTTAATTGTGTTATTTATTTATTCTTCTTTCATTATTCTTTTTATAATTTATATAAAGTAAATTTAATATATAAGAAATAAAAATGTTTAGCTTAAATTTTAAATAAATAATGGTTATTGTTAATGTTTATGTAAACATGTGTGAGTAGTAATTTATGTGTGGGTGGGATGAGGATGTGTTGATGTCGGAGTAAGTTGTTGTTGTTGTCATAATGTGTTAAGGGAGTCGGCCACACAATTTTATAAGGCCAACTCATAGGTAGGGAGGGCACACATTGAAGGTGAATAATTAACACCAGTTTACCTTAAATATCCATAAAACTGTCCGATCGCGAAAAGTTATGCCTGTAGAGTAGCTGCTAGTCCGATAGCTGTTAAAATTAGATACACTACTATCATAGTCAGAGGAAGAGTTAAAAAGAGTTCTTAAGTAAATTTGCACACACAAATATTATATTCATATTTTAAATATAAAATAGTTAATCAATGTGCACTTAATTATTTATTTTAATTATTTCTAATCTACAATCAGTTTGAGATTTCTGAAAATGAAAATGTTTATACATAATGTTTATATATAAGTATACTTGATTAAAATAAAAAATAATTTTTCTTAAAAATATCATTATGATTTTATATTGTTTTTAGAGGGCATACATAATATTTACATTTTTAAATTGGATTGATATAAACTGGTTTAAACGATGCGTTGAACTAATCCAGTTAAAGGCGAATACTCTGCAAATCGATCATGCATAAGCAGACAACATACATAAGTATTTTTAACACTAGCACGTTGTAGATCGATCGAAACTCTCACATCGATTGGCCCCGTTTTAACTGTTCCATTCTGATATGACATGTCCACAACAACCATCGGTGCTTTCTCTTTAAACTCTATGGGTGTTAGTAATGATTCAGATTCCTTCATATAGTAGCTTGCTTGAAATCCTGTACACATATCATACAAACATGCATATCGTTCTCGCTTAAAATTTATATTCACGTCATCGTAAGGAAAGTTCTCTGAGTTTAGATACACTTTTAAGTTCCTCATATTATTATGTGTTTGTTTATTATCCACTACAAAAACTATTATGGCAACCAAGGGCGTTCTCCATTAGCTGCAAGCTTAACATTCCAAACATGTTGTATGCCTTCTGGTAATGTTGGATTCAGACAACAAGAATTCATATAATAGAGCGTTCAAATGCAAAAATTCTGATATAGAGTTGGAAAGTCGTTTAGCAGCTACCACGCTCTCAGAGAGAGATATCGCAGGCTAGTTTTACTTAAGCCGCGAGCCGTGAGCATATCGCGTCAGTCTGCTTGCTGGCATGGTGAAACAATATTATTGCGGCCCGTCGATTAAAGGAGAGGCGGCTGGTCAGCGGAAAGCATGAACGGTAACAGGATTGTTAGTATTTCTTTTTGCATGATTGTATGGCAAGGGTTGTTAGAAAGTGTCATAGGGTAAAAATTGGGAAGAGTATGAATGATCAGCAGTAGCAGCAGAACTGATATTTGACTGCCTTCGAAGTCAAAGTCTTGTGTTTTTTTTTTTAACCCAAGCGCATTAATAAAAGAATTGATATGAATGAAAGTTTGCCTGCCTTACATATTTTGTGACCTTTTGATTTGTCCCACCCCACAAAACACATGCACTAGCAACTGATATGCATCGGGAGAGCCCGACTAGAAGACACCCTGAACTCAGTTGCAAAAAATTATTCTCGATGCGCCCTAAAAGTATGCTTCAAATAATAGTCAATTGAAACAGAACTTAAAACTGACTTAACTTTAAGATATCTCCGGTATTTCTGAACCGATTTGGACGAAATTTTGACATAAGTTCTATCGTTTCCCATTGTTTCAACCCTTATTTTTTTATTTTTCAAATTCAATATTTTTTTGTAATCGATTGCATGTGTTCATCGGAAACCAGAATAGTTATCGATAATTTAGAACTAACGTGTTCTCCTCATGGTATAGGAGATCTTATATTCCAAACCTGAAGTCTCTGAGATCTACGCGTTCATACAGACGGACAGACGGACATGGCCATATCGACTCGGCTATCGATACTGATCATGAATATATATACTTTATGGTGTCGGCGATGCTTCATTCTGCCTGTTACATACTTTTGCACAAAACCATTATACCCTGATTTACCCATTTTATGGGTTCAGGGTATAAAAAACGGGGCAACGGCGGGCAGATTAATTTTTTTGCATTCGAATAAGGAATAACCAAAGAAATTTATGTGAATATATGGAATTTTATAGTTTTCTTTTATTTTCCATCAAAGTTGAGAAAAAGTGAACAAATTTGAATATAATCAGCGAACCCCCTTCTATATCGCCCATTTTCTAGCGGACCATCTTTACTTCTTAATAAAAATCCATATTTTTCTCTCCAACAAAGTTGACATATTTTCTTACATGATTCCAGTGTCTTGTCTACGCCCACATGGTCATGGTACACATGTTTCATGTTTTCTTCATCCTGTCTAAACATAATAATTACATTTGCATTGTCACGCACAAGATGTTTTGGGACGTTTGACACAAATAGAACGCATCTAAATTTTTATGTCTGCCAACACAAAAGTATGCGTTTTGTCTTACGAGGCTTAAATTGGGATAACAACCTTCGCTTGCCTTCATATTCAAGTAGGCTTCTTCTCCTTAACCTCCCGTCGTTGAACAATCGTAGGATAGTCCTTGGTGTTGCCTTCCTGCATAAGTTGATTGCTGGCGATATAGATTCTTCTTTTCTTTTAGGTCAACTCCATTTCTCCATTCCTTCCAGACCCACTAGAAACTTTCGCCCGTTATTCTTGAAAACGTGCACAACAGATTACGCTATGCACAACCCATTCCGTATTTTATGCGTTAAATTTAATAACCTTTACCACGTGTTCTCTAATGAGACCTCTCTCTCATTAATCAAATCATTGCTTTCAGAATATCTTCGTGAATTTAATGACCGCTCTTAGCTATGGAACGGGGCATAGCTTGCTGGACTGGCTAAATTCTGTACCTCCAACAGTTTTCACATTTAAGTTCTTCTTCTTATTTTCTACTAACATCACTGTCGTTAGCATAGAGTTCGATAATATCACTGACAATCTAAGCTGTGGGAAGGGGCATAGCTAGCCGGACTGGCAAATAAAACACCCCCATCGGTCGGTGATGTTATTAGACAATTTTGATATCTGCTTAGGCTTTTTACTTCTACTATTTTTAATTGTTAATAATATATTTTTTTTTTTAAGTTAACTCTAGATTTTTTAACAATTTTTAATTAAATAAAATAAAAAAAATGTTATCCTGTTTTTCATATGCTACGTCATCGAAAATCATCATAATAAAGTTATTTTTGGCATCGTTAGGTGCTACAACATTTAAATTTTCAGAAAATGTAAAATACCCAATTCCTTTTATTGGTGTTAGAAGTGTTTTTAAGTATTCATATTTAGGCTGATATAACGACTTTGAATATAAATAAATATTCTCAGACATTAATCCGTTGGCACTTTCTATCAAACTAATCATAACAATGGTTTTTCCGCAATTAGAAGGTCAGACAAGGAGAGCTCTTATTGAGTTGGGTAAAAAGCTACTATGTTGTTTTATATCACCATTTTTGTAATCGATATTTTTTCTTTAATAGCAGTTTTTTGATGTGTTAACATCTATAGGCACGGATATCCATATCTGCTAGTTGAATACTTGCAAACAAATGCAGCGTGCCGTGCTGCGCTGAGCTCCACCTACGAACAAATTTAAAGTGCTGTTGTAGACCGACTGAAAAATTTCATATACATATTCATCTGATTAGGATTGTATTGGTGTAGCGGCAGAGAATAACTGTAAAATACAAAGTTTAGAGCTTTGCCTCAATCTGCTTGATACAGTCCAAGTTGGAAGGGTAATATAAACTTAATATGAACTTTGTGCAATTGAATAGCAAAACTTGAGATTCCTTAATATAAATTCAATTCTAAATGTTTGTTTATATTCAAGCATTGTTTATTGTATATATTCTAGCATAAACAATATAGATATGATAAAATAATATATTAGAGTTTTCATTAAAAATCATTGAATGTTAGTTCACGGGGTATTTTTATACTCGATACCGAAGTTAAAGAGTATATTGGAATTGTGCAATGTCCGTCATGGTGTCTGTCTGTCTGTGTGTCTCTATGTGCGCAACATTTTTCCACATCCTTCTAGAGCTAGAGCTAGAGACTTGAAACTTTGCAAATGTCTTTATCTATGGCCGTGCAAGATAAAGTATTAAGATTGGGGTTGTTCGATAACTGGCCGGCTGGCAAATCGATAAATTCGATAACTCAGAATCAATAAAATAAGCTATTTCACACGCCCGTACAGCTAGAACTACCAAATTTAAAGAAAAGATAGCTACTAACAACTCCCAAAAAACTGCATCAAAAATTTTGGAGCCGCGCCCACCAATTCCGCCCCAGCCCCCTCGCAGTTTAAAAACAGAAATGCTTATATGTTTTACAGTTTTTGAACTAGAGCCACCAAATTTTGTGCCAAGATAGAAGATTATAGCCCCCAAAAAAATGCATAAAAACTTTGGATGGCACGCCAATCTATACTGCCCAAGCTGCCCAAGCTGCCCCAAACTGCCCCAATGCTTCACTAAAGCCGGGAATGTGTGTATTTTAAAAAGCGTTAAGGCTAGGGTCACCAAATTTAGTATGAAGATAACTGTTAACGATCCCAAAAAACTGCATCAAAGTTTTGGAGCCACGGCCCCCCCCCCCCGCCCCCACCGTTCCACAGCCCACTGCATTTTGAAATTAAAAACGCCTATATTTTCCACAGCTTTTGAGCTAGAGCCGCCAAATTTGGTGATGAAGATTGGTGATGAAGAAACCAAAAAATGTGGATGGCGCCACCCACCCATACCGCCCCCAGCCACCCTTCCACCATATTCTACTAACTTTGAGCTAGAGTCACCAAATTTTGTATGAGGATAGCAATTGACATCATAAATAAATCTGCAGCAAAAGTTTCGATGCCACGCCCTCCCTTACAACCCCCAGCCCCCCTTCAACCAAATTTTACTATTTTTGAGCTAGAGCCACCAAATTTGGTAGGAGGATAGCAATTGGCATCATGCACAGATCTTAAGCAAAAATTATGATGCCACGCCCCCCCATACCTCCACCAGCCCACCACCCACTATATTCTTCTAACTTTGAGCTGAAGTCACCAAATTTGGTATGAGGATAGCTATTGACATGATACACAGATCTTCAGCAAAAGTTTTAATGCCACGCCCTCATACCGCCCCCAGCCCATACCTTTAACAAACTTTGAGCTAGAGTCACCAAATTTGGAAGGAAGATAGCTTTTTGGCATCCTTATCTGCACCAGACAATCTTTGAGGCAGCATACACCCCTGTCGTATCCGCACCCCATTGCAATCAGGTTTCTTTTAATCTGTTTTATTACTGGTATCTAATTTACCGAAGTCGGGTGCGTCCGACTGCAACGTTTCTACTTGTTTCTTTGTGCAATTTGTGCGTCTCAGCTAAGACAAGCCAGCACGTTGTGGTTTTGATCAGTTTCTCTTTGTGTTCAGCGGCTCGTCGATGATTCTTTAATAAAATTTCAATTCAACATGTTTGTTTATATTATAGTATTGTTTATTGTTTATATTCTAGCTTAAACAATATGTATATATTAAAATCATATATTAGAGTTTTCATTGACAATTATTGAATATTGGTTCAAGGGGTATTATTTCTTTGTGCATTTTGTGCGTTTCAGTTACGACAAGCCAGCACGATGTTGTTTTGTTCAGTTTCCCTTTGCATTCAGCGGCCCGTTGATTAAAGGAGAGGCGGCGGGTCAGCGGACAGCAAGAACGGTAAAAAATTGTTGGTACAGATTGTATGCAAGTGCGTTTGAAACATACATATATTTCTTGCTGTGCCTGCTTATCGAGGTTTTTGTTATTTTTGATATTTTTCCTTTTTCTGTGTCGGCGGCAAACGCGCGCTTACATTAACATATGTACCAATGCACTACTGAACGCAATTTCGTAATTTGTGTACATCTTTGCATAAGTGTATGGCAAGGATTGTTGGAAAGTGTCATATGGTAAAAATTGGGAAGAGTATGTATGGGGGAAGAAAAATAGTTTTGTGGGCAAGTGTTTGCAGAAGCCTAATTTTTAGCTCAAGATTCTTGGTTGGCTAGGTACATATCAGTTGGTAGTGCATGTGTTTTGTGCAATATGACAGGTATCAAAAGGTCATAGAATACGTAAAGCAAAAAGCTATCGCTCATATCCAAGAATCTTATTTATTGCAAAAATAACTTAATTTAATATGTTGGAGTAGGTCTTAAGCTTATATTTAATAGCATAAGTTAGTTTAAGAGAAATTTGAAAAACTCTCGTTTAAGTTAGCTTAAGGCCGATCGGCAATTGCCGACGGCGAATTCAGAGAAGTGCGGCCGATTGTGGCTTCCACACATTTGCTTAGGCTAAGCTAGAATTTAATTGTCGGCATACACTTGGAGCCATCAAATTAAATTAAACAATTAATTATCAAGACGCCGCGTCCGTTTTGTTTGCAATTTGTTCATTCAATTTAAAAAAGCTTAGATTTTTCATTGGCGCCCGAGCAGAGACTTCGGTTTTTTCGATTAAATTTGTGTGTGTGATTCGACCATAATATTCCTACATACGTATATTCGTGTACATAACTATAACTTGAATTTAAATAAACTTAACGGCAACATATTCAAATATCTATAACATTGAATAATTAAAAAAACCAGTACAAATATTAAACAAAATATAAGTTTCAACCGGTGATGTATTTATTGCATTTTACATAGTTTTTGTGTTTGTACAAATGCAAAGTGTTTTCGGTTTTCGCTTTCTTAACTAACCCCTACGTGCGAATATATGTTCATACATTAGAACATATGCTTGCACATGCACATACACATAACGTTTGTTATATCGGCGTTTTTTTCTCTCTTTTTTGGGCATTAGCATCTGATTGTTATATGGTCGTTCTTGCATTTGGTCTATAATATAAATTGGTTTGTATGCGCGTGCGCTCGCGCCAAAATTTTTTATACTCGATACCGAAGGTAAAGAGTATATTGGGTTTGTGCAATGTCCGTCATGGTGTCTGTCCGTCTGTCCGTCTGTATGAACGCAACGTTTTTCCACACCCTTCAAGCTAGAGATTTGAAACTTTACAAATGTCTTTATCTATGGCATAGTAAATTAAAGTGTCAAGATTAGAGTTCTACGATAACTAGGGGGCTGGCAAATCGATAAACTCGATAACGCAAAATCGATAGATCCAGCTATTTCGCAAGCCCTTACAGCTAGAACTACCAAATTTGGGGAGAAAATAGCTACTAACAATCTTCAAAAAACTGCATCAAAAATTTTGGAGCCACGCCCACCCATACCGCCCCCAGCCCCCCCGCAATTTAACACTAAAAATGCCCATATCTTCTACAGTTTTTGAGCTAGACCCACCAAATTTGGTACCAAGATAGGTGTTAACGATCCCGAACCCAATTCATAAAAACTTTGGATGCCACGCCCATCTATACTGCCCTAGCCGCCCTCAACCACCCCAACGCTTCGCTAAAAACGGTAGTGCGTATATCTTCCATAGTGTATGAGCTAGAGTCACAAAAATTGGTAGGTAGATAACTGGTTAAGACCCCCAAAAAACTGCATCAAAATTTTGGAGCCCCACCCACCCATTCCGCCCCCAGCCTCCCCGCAGTTTAAAAACAGAAATGCTTATATCTTTTACAGTTTTTGAGTTAGAGCCACCAAATTTTGTGCCAAAATAGGTGATTATAGCCCCCAAAAAAAAAGCATAAAAACTTTGTATGCCACGCCAGTTCATACTGACCAAGCTGCCCCAAACCTCCCCAATGCTTCACTAAAAACGGGAAAGCGTGTATTTTCCAAAGCGTTAAGGCTAGAGTCACCAAATTTGGTAGGAAGATAGCTAATAAAAATCCCCAAAAAACGGCCTGAAAGTTTTGGAGCCACGCCCCCCCTGATCCCGAGCCCCCCGCATTTTGAAGTCAAAAACGCTTATATTTTCCACATTTTTTGAGCTAGAGCCGCCAAATTTGGTGCCAAGATAGGTGATGAAGAAACCCAAAAAAAGTGGATGGCGCCTCCCACCCATACCGCCCCCAGCCCCCCTTCCTCCATATTCTACTAACTTTGAGCTAGACCCACCAAATTTGGTATGGGGGTAGCAATTAACATCATAAACAGATCTGCAGCAAAACTTTGGACGCCACGCCCCCCCATACCAGCCCCCAGCACCCAGCCCCCCTTCTACCAAATTCTACTAACTTTGAGCTAGAGTCACCAAATTCGGTTTGAGAATAGCTATTGACATCATAAATAGATCTGCAGCAAAAGTTTGGATGCCATGCCCCCCTTACCAACCCCATCCCCCTTCCCCCAAATTTTACTATTTTTGAGCTAGAGTCACCAAATTTGGTATGAGGATAGCAATTGACATCATACACAGATCTTCAGCTACAATTTTGATGCCACGCCCCCCCCCCCCATACCTCCACAAGCCTACCATCCACCATATTCTTCTAACTTTGAGCTAGAATCACCAAATTTGGAAGGAAGATAGCTTTTTGGCATCCCCATCTGCACCAGACAATCTTTGAGGCAGCATACACCCCTGCAGCAGCATACACCCCTGCCGTATCCACACACCATTGCAATCAGCTCTCTTTTAATCTGTTTTACTACTGGTATCGAGAGTACCGCAGTCGGGTGCGTCCGACTGCAACGTTTCTACCTGTTTTTTAATAGATTTTTTTTGTCAGCTTTATTATGTTTAAGTTAGCATTATGTTTACAAAAGTTTGACAAAGTCAGTGCTGACATCGCTCGCATGCAAACAGCCTTTAAATTAAAAAGAAACTTATCTGACAAAACAGAGTTAGCATGTCGATTAGAGCTATTAGACGGGTATATTTTCAAAGCTATGCATTTACAGGCAGAGCTGGATAATTTAAATCCAGCTAAAGAAAACAGAGGGCCGTTAGAGGATCTGTGTGTCGTAACCAAAGCGATGTTCATGAATGCCATTAACACACACATGACTGCTCAATGAATTCGAGCCAGCGATCTCAGCTGCCGATAATGCGTTTACCAAAATTTAGTGGTAAACATTCAGAGTATAGAAAATTTATGTTCCTTTTCGCGAGTCTGGTGGATGACGATGCCTCATTGACAAACGTAGAAAAATTTAATAATTTAGTTTCGTGTTTGTCAGATGAAGCATTGGGTGTAGTTAAGCCGTATCAGCTAACAGATTGCAATTACCCTAAAGCTCTTGCTAGTCTTACGTCAGTCTACGACAATAAATGTCTTATATTTTTTGATACAATTGCCCAATTATTTGATTTGCCAAGCATGACAAAATCATCTGCATCGAGTTTGAGATCGATGTTAGATACAGTGTCTGCTATATATGTATGCATCGCTGTCTTCTTTGGGTGACGACAAAGACATTTCAAATGCAATAATAATTCATATGGTCATGGCAAAAGTAGAGCATAACACTAAATCTCGTTTTGAGGAGCAGCTTGATTATGAGAAGTTGCCATCTTGGGAAGGTTGTGCTAAGCAGTTGAATAGGAGGTACCAATATTTGGCTGCAGAAGAGTCAACTCGTGACAAATCAAAGGTGCGCAATAAGGTGAGAAAGCCTCAACAAAAATTTTCATTTGCCTGTGCTAATTCAGCGCAAAGGTCGTCGCCTGCATGCGCTTACTGCAAGTGTGCAGATCACAGTCTTTATTTTTGTCCGTCATTCAGAGCTATTTCCGTTATGCGACGTTTCGAGTACGTAAAAACTCAGAAGATTTGTCTCAATTGTTTGAACGTGGGACACATAGTTTCGAATTGCAAGGCTTCGAAGTGTCGAGTTTGTTCATTCCTTGCTTCAAAGGCACCAGTTCAAGGTGAGGCAGTGGCATTTCAAGCCTCAACTCCTGAGGCATGTGTAGGTCACATGCTTAATGCGGATCAAGTCGTTCTTGCCACCGCTATCGTAAACATAAAAGATAGATTCGGACAGTTGCATCAAGCAGGAGTGTTGCTCGACAGTGGCTCACAGATAATTTTGATGTCTGAGAGCATGGCACAGAAGCTACGGCTTAAACGTGAGCCAACTTCTCTCGCTATTTCAATGGTGGGTAGTGCAACCACTGATAGCAAAAATAAGGTTTGTGCATCATTTCAATCTCGTTTGAATTCCCATACCTTTTCTGCTGAGTGCTGGTTACTTAAGTCGATTTCTACACAGTCGCTGGCAGATTCCGAGTTTTATAAGCCAGCTAAGGTAGATGTGTTATTGGGAGCTGAATTTTTTTATGGCTTATTGTGCGAATATACTGGACAAGTGCCTCGGCAACAGTATAGTAACAGTGCGCCAGCTCAAGTTTCTATTTGTTTTATCGATTCTTGAGTTAATCGTTTTTGGTAATTGGACCAATGTCCAATCGAGTTGAAGGCTGTTCGCCAAACAGCTGAACAGAAGGCCTGTGAATTGAATTTTACGAAAACTATGCAACGTTTATCTTCCGGTCGATTTCAAGTTAATCTTCCTTTTAAGACCGATCCCAAGGTTCTTGGCCTGTCCTTTCAAACTGCTGAAAGGCGTTTTTTGCAAACTTGAGCGCAAGTTGGCAAGTGATGATACCCTTAGAAATATGTATCTTGACTTCATGGAAGAGTATTTGGATTTGGGACGTATGTCCAATCTGAAGTCTGCTCCTCCAGAACAGCATTACTACATACCTCATCAATGCGTTCTGCGACCTGAGAGTACCTCAACCAAACTTCGTGTTATTTTTGATGCTTCTAGCAAAACTTCAACAGCAGTTTCGCTAAACGAAACACATATGGTTGGGCCAACTATTCAGAGGGAGTTGTATTCAACGTCGGTCAACTTTCGGTTGAACAAATATGCCGTAACTGCCGACATTTCAAAAATGTATAGGCAGATAAATGTTTGTGAGGAAGACAGAAACTTTCAACTTGTCTTGTGGAGAGAAAACACATCGCAGAGTATACAGGCATGCAAGTTGAATACTGTTACATATGGTACAGCGTAAGCAGCATTTCTGGCTGTACGTTGTTTATTTGAATTAGATATACGCACAATCGCATCCCATTGGTTCGGAAGTGATTCGAAATTGTTCCTATTTCGACGATATGCTGGCAGGTGCAGACAGTTTAAAGGAACTGGACACCATTTGCTGCCAGGTTAGTGACATATTGTCTGAAGGAGGATTTCCACTGACCAAATGGGCTTCCAATTGCCAGATCCGGTCTGGTGAAAGCAACGCCAGTGGAGAAATTTTTATAAAAACTGATGAGCCAAGCTAGGCTAAGACGCTTGGAGTGCGTTGGGCACCTCAAGAGGATGTATTTAAATATCAAGTTTACCACAACCTTGCAGGACTTGCACAAAATTTCGATCCCTCGGTTCGTGTGATTGACCTTGTACCAAAGAATGCAAGACCACGGCTGTGCTGACGCCTCCAGTCAAGCCTATGGTTGCTGCATATTTGTGCGAACAGTCAACAACAAAGACGTTGGCGTCTCCTTGCTCACGGCAAAATCTAGGGTACCTCCTCTACATGTAACAAGTAGAAACGTTGCAGTCAGGCGCAACCGACTGCGGTGGGGGGGGGGGGGGGGAGGGGGGCGTGGCGTGGGCGTAGCTATTTTCTCCCCAAACTTGGTAGTTCTAGCTGTAAGGGCTTGCGCAATAGCTGGATCTATCGATTTTGCGTTATGGAGTTTATCGATTTGCCAGCCCCTAGCTATCGTAGAACTCCAATCTTGACACATACCTTCGGTATCGAGTATAAAAACCATACCCGGTTAGAGCTTTGTGCAGCACTTCTGTTGGAAAATGATCGCTGGCCGCAACTGCACCAGTTTGAAATAGAATCGGAAGTTAAAATGTCTGAGGACAAAAAAAGTGCTGTTGTATGTCTGTTAGGGGTATCTGACGCTGAATCTAACTGCATCTTGCAGTTGATTAGCCGTCAGTCGAGGTTTTCAAAACTGGTCTGTTAATAGCTTATGTGCTTCGATCTTGTTTCAAGCAACTTAGAGGTGATTCGCTCGTTGTATCTGCTTCAGAAAGAAAAATTAGATTCTTGAAGCTTATCTCAGTCGTACAATGTACAGCATACAGCGGTGAGGTTAAATTGTTGAAAAAATCTGCAGTATTAGCTCCAATGCTGCAGTCTTTAAATCCATTTATTCACGAAGCTGTGGAAAATGGCATTAAATGTGAATTAATTCGAGTAGGAGGGCGTTTGTTACATGACCCTATGTCATATGATGCAAAGTTCCCTCTGTTGCTACCAAAAAGTGCAGTATTCGTCTGCCTATTTATCAGTTATTTGCACCTTAGACACTACCATGCTGGTGCAAAGGTTCTTGTTGGGTTGTTAAGGCAGCAAGTTTGGGTACGTTGTACGTTGCTGTTTTTGATTGTTTTGCTTTAAAGGCAGTGCATTTGAAACTGGTTTCAGATTTTTCCACTGACGGTTTTTTGAATGTTTTTAAAAGGTTCATTTGGAGACGAGGCCTGCCAGAGATGATGTACAGCGACAACGCGACAAATTTTGTCGGATCGAGCAACGTGCTGAGGGAGTTGCAGGCAGCGTTCTTCCAGAGCACGGAGAAGCTGCAGAAGTTCGCAGCGGAGAGAGCAGTGCAATGGAAGTTAATCCCTCCGAGGGCACCGCACCTTGGCGGGCTGTGGGAAGCAGCAGTAAAAACTGCCAAACACAGGCTGGTGCGAGGGGCAGGCGACGCCAAGCTGATGCCAGACGAGTTGAGCACGCATCTGGTGGAAGTCGAAGCGTTGCTCAATGCCAGGCCTCTCGTGGTAGACAACAGCGATCCAAGCAACTGGGAAGGAATGACGCCAGGGCACTTGCTCATCGGCCAGCCTTTGCTGGGGCTGCCCACAGGATTCACGCCCGAGGAGCCCAACAACAAGAGCGCACCCGCATACTTGAAGCGGTGGCGACAGTTGTTGGCGCTAAAACCTCAGTTTTGGCGCAAGCGGTCCAAGGACTACCTGCTCAGCCTGCAGCAGCGAGCCCAATGGAGCAGAGGCGAGGCCAATCTGGCCGAAAGGGCGGTCGTTCTGATGCACGACGACAGCACCCCCCCGCAACGATAGATCATCGGGAGCGTCACACGCACAATCGCGGGAGAGGACGGCAAGGTGCGGGTGGCCTAAGTCAAAACGCCGGCCGGCGTAATTAAGCGACCAGTGCACAAGCTGGCACCACTGCCGATTGAGGAAGATTGTTGAAGACCGGAGCTCGTCAACGGGGCCGGAATGTTGAAGTAGGTCTTAAGCTTATATTTAATAGCATTAGTAAGTTTAAGAGAAGTTTGAAATACTCTCGTTTAAGTTAGCTTAAGGCCGATCGGCAATTGCCGACGGCGAATTCAGAGAAGTGCGGCCGATTGTGGCTTCCGCACAATTGCTTAGGCTAAGCTAGAATTTAATTGTCGTACACTTGGAGCCATCACATTAAATTAAACAATATATTATCAAGAAGCCGCGTCCGTTTTGTTTGCAATTTGTTCATTCAATCTAAAAAAGCTTATATTTTTCACAATAAACTATTCTTTTCTTTTTTATGGTAATATATAGCAATCAAACAGGTGTTTACACATCGGTCGTGAGTTCTAACACTCATTAGTTTATTTTGTTTTACAAAACACAAATTAATATAACTTATTTGAATAGATCGTTACTTACTAAAATCTCATTGAAGAATAAACAGGAAATAAAACTGTGCTGCGCTTTTATAAAAGAACTAGTAACAAACCACTACTCTATCTAGGTAGAGGTATTGTTAATAAAATAACAAACTCCTTACTAGTTGAGCTACACATTCCGGGCTATCAATTTTGTGGTCCTGTTACAAAGCTAAAAGCTCGTTTAGAACGTGGTAAAGCATACAATATATGACATAAATTAATATAATAAAAACACTTTGTTGCTGTTCAAGTGCATGCATAAATACATATAACAACAGCAATTCTTTGTTGTTGTTAAAGTCCACGCTTAAACCCAAAACAGGGAAACGACGCTTTGTCGTTACACAAAGATAAGGGCAGCACAGTTCAAGTGCAAATGTAATCAGACCACTTGAGAACGCAGCGCATAATGATAACATAATGCCGCGTCAGCATTCTCAAGTGGTGATTGAGCATAAACATGCCAAATATGAATGCAAACCTCGCACCTCCTAATATATAAGCGTATACATAAGTAAATGGCAAAACGCCGACTGCGCTGCCGAAGGAGCGAGGTTACATTTAAGTTAAGCTAAGAACTATTTGACATTCAATAAAGACACTCCAAGAAACCAACATATTATTTCTGTTCGATCCCGATATTACATGGCGACCGTGAAAGTGTTCACAAGTGAAGTGAACATAAACAAGTAGAAACGTTGCAGTCGGGCGAAACTGACTGCGGTACATTCGATACCAGTAATAAAACCGAGAAAAGGTGTACGCTCCCTCAAAGATTGTCTGGTGCAGATGGGATGCCAAAAGTTAGCTTTCTTCCAAATTTGAAAACTAGCTCAAAGTTTTTTAAATGTGTGGAAAAGGGGGCTGAAGGCGCTATGGGGGCATTTTTGCAGCAGATCTTTTTATGATGCAACTGCTATCCTCATACCAAATTTGGTGACTCTAGCACAAAGTTAATAGTATATGGTGGAAGGGTGGCTGCTGGTGGTTTGGGTAGGGGGCGGCATCCAAGTTTTCTGGGTATCGTCATCATCAATCTTGCGTGGCTCCAAAACTTTGATGTAGTTTTTTGGGGGTCATTAACAGTTATCTTCTTACTAAATTTGGAGACTCTAGCTCAAACAGTTTAGAAGATATACTCATTACCGTTTTTAGCGAAGCGTTGGGGTAGTTAGGGGCGGCTTAGGCAAAATGGATGAGCGTGGCATCCAAAGCTTTTAAGCATTGTTTTTAGGGTTGTCATCACCTATCTTGGCACTCAATTGATATACGAAGTTTTAGTTTTAAACTGCGGGGAGGCTGGGGGCGAATGGGTAGGCGTGGCTCCAAAATTTTTAATGCAGTTTTTTGGTGGCTGTCAATATCCATCTTTTCCCCAAATTTTGAAGTTATAGCTGTCAGGACTTATGAAATAGCTGGATTTATCGAATTTGCGCTATCGAGCTTATCGATTTTCCAGCCCCTCAGCTAAAACTCTAATCTTGACACTTTAATTTACTATGCCGTAGATAAAGACATTTGCAACGTTTCAAGTCTCTAGCTTGAAGGGTGTGCAAAAAAGTTGCGAACATATGGACGGACGGACAGACGGACAGAAACCATGACGGACATTGCACAAACCCAATATACTCTATACCTTCGGTATCGAGTATAAACTAATAATATAAACCTAAATATCTATAGCCTACTAATAATAGTGCTAATGGACAACAATCATAACAACTGGGTAAGGAGAGTGCTAAGTATGGGAAAACGCGGTGGTTTAAAACTGAGGATTAAAAAAAGAATATCACATATTCAGTGTGTATTAAACTCTTCATCACCACCTGCGTGGCCATTTGCCCAAAAATTACAACAAGAAATTGACTTTTTAAAGTCAGAACCTAAAACAAAAAGAAACGGGGCAGTCGGACGCACCCGATTTAGGAACACTCGATACCAGGAGACGGCATGGGTGTACGCTGCCTTAAATATTGTCTAGTGCAGATGGGGATGCCAAAAACCTATCTGCCTCACAAATTTGTTCATTCTAGCTCAAAGTTTGTTAAAGGTGGGGAAAAAGGGGCTGTGGGCGGTATGGGGGCGTGGCATCCAAAAATTTTATTCAGACCTTTGTAGGATGTTAACTGCTATCTTCCTACCAAGTTTGGTGACCGTAGCTTAAAGTTTGTAAAAATTGGGTGCTGGGGGCGGTAGGGGGGCGTGGCATAAAAATTTTTGCTGAAGATCTATGTATCATTTCAAGTGCTATCCTCCCACCAAATTTGGTAACTCTAGCTCAAAAATAGTTAAATATGGTGGAAGGGCTCTTCCGAAGGGGGGCTGGGTGCGGTATGGGTGGGGGCGGCATCCAAATTTTTGGGGATTCTTCATTACCAATCTTGGCATCAAATTTGGCGGCTCTAGCTGAAAAACTGTTTAAGATATAGGCGTTTTTAATTTCAAAATGCAAGGGGCTGTATAACGGGGGAGGCGTAGCTCCAAAACTATGATGCAGTTTTTTGGGAATCGTTACCAGTTATCTACCTACCTTAATTTTGTGACTCTAGATCAAACACTATGAAAGATACACGCACTAAACTTTTAAGTGAAGCGTTGCGGAAGCTTGGGCAGTATGGATTGGCGTGGCATCCAAAGCTTTTATGTATTTTTTTGGGGGTGGTTATCACATATTTTGGCACAAAATTTGGTGGCTCAAGCTCAAAAATTGTAAAATTTATAAGCATTTTTGCTTAGGCATTTTTGGTTTTAAACTTCGGGTAGCTGGTGGCGGAATGGGTGAGCGTGACTCCAAAGTTTTTGATGCATTTTTTTAGAAGATATTAAAAACTATCTTCTCCCCGAATTTGGTAGATCCCCCAGTTTTCGTAGAACAATCTTGACACTTTAATTTACAGCTATGAGCAATTGACAAATCAAAATTAATTATAATTATAATATTAAACAGCATAATTAAATTAATTAATTAAAGAAAACTATATTAAAATTTTATGTGAAATAAAATTCAAATTAACATAAAAAATTTAAAAATTCAACATAAAATAAAAATAACTGGTCCAACATTTGTTGCGTGGATTGGGAAAAACCCAGAAAAACCCATTCAGACCAGTGGAAGATTATTGATTAGTGGTTACGATTAGATAAGGCAGAAAGGATAGATCGTTTTAGTACTGGAATTGAGGTCTCCAAAGAGTTACGCGAATAAAGCCGGTTAAAGTCTGAACAAATAACACGAAATGGTTCATAAATTAAATAGTTGCTCGAGCAACGATCGAGGCTAAGTGATGTGAAGTAACGGGTAGATCTAATTGGAACAGTTTAATTTATGCGACTCAAAAGAACAGATGAGTCGATTTCTCCATTAAGTAGATTAGTGATGAATACTACACCATGCATAATTCTACGGCTCAAGAGGGAGGGAAGATTAATTAAAAGAAGTCTACTTGAATACGGGGGTAGGTCTATCCCAGGAAACCAGTTAAAACTTCTAAGCGCAAACAGAAGAAATATCTTCTGCACAGATTCAATTTTATCCTGGTGAATCCCGTATTGCGACGATATATGAGATTCAAATTTTAATTTGCTATCAACAGTAATGCCTAAATCTTTTATTTGAAAAACGCGGACAAGTGGTGAAGCATCAAGCAAGTAGTGAGCAGTATGAGGGGCACCTCGCCAAAAGGACATGATTTTACATTTTGAACAATTTAAATTTAGTAAGTTATAACGGCACCAGGCCGACAGTGACCCCAGGTCCGACTGTAGTAAGTAACATAGAGAATCATCATTATATGTGAAACATAGCTTCACATCATCAGCAAACATATAAACACGTGAGTTAGTAATAACAGCAGGAAGATCGTTCATAAAGAGATTAAATAGCAATGGTCCCATGTGACTCCCCTGAGGAACACCAGAGGTAACAAAAATAGATTTGGATACAGAAGATTTAAAAACTACTTTTTGTGTTCGGCCACACAAGTACCCAGAAAGCCACGACAGGAAATTTGCTGGAAATCCAATAATATTTAATTTTTCGAGCAACAAAGAATGACTAACAGAATCAAATGCCTAACTAAAATCTTTGTAAACGACATCAGTTTGTATTTTGGCCTGAAATCCTTTGATAACAAGTGAGGTAAACTTAAGTAAGTAGGTGGTAGTAGATCTTCGCCTTACGAAACCGTGTTGATAAGGGGATAAAATTGAGCAACATAAGTGCTGCAATTGAGAGCATATAATTTTTTCAAAGACTTTCGGAATGGCAGACAACTTGGATATACCCCTATAGTTTTTAACGTTAGACTTAGAAACATTTTTATGGAGTGTAATTATAAAAGATTCCTTCCATATACCAGGAAACACAGCTGAGCCAACCGACAAGTTAAATAATTTGTGTAAGGGTTTACAAAGTGAATCCGCAAAGTATCTAAGTATACAACCTGGCACTCCATCTGGACCAGGCAAGAAGCCGGGTTTGATAGAGTTAAGGTAACTTAGCAGCGTACACTCAGTTATAACTGGGACATATATGCAATTTGACGTTTGCACTTGAAAAGGATAGGAATTATTGCGACTATACAAGCTCGATGAGTATACTGATTGAAAATACTCAGCAAATAGATCAGCCACTGCTTGATCGGAACTTGCTTTTGTATTATCAAGGTAAACCGAGGATGGCAAGCATGAAGATTTACGTTTTGAGCTAACAAATTTATAAAACTGTTTCGGATCGCGCGAAAAGTTTGATCTGCAACGATTGAGATAATTGTTATAACAAAAAGTGTTTACAGAAATAAAATTTGACTCTGCAATAACATACGAGGATAAATCTATTGTATTTCCAGATCTTGTTTTCACGTTTTTTAATTTTGATAGTTCCCTCGTCAACCAAGGTGGTTTATTTTCACTTGAAGGAACAGTGAGGGGAACACAAATTTCCAAATGCGAATTCAAAGTCCTGTAAAAAATGGCAATGGCAGTTTATATATCACTACAAGAATAAAGTTGAGACCAATTAGAAGCACTTAAGGGTGTACTCTACTAACGTTACTACAATCAGAATCAGAAACAAATATCAAATCTAACATTTTATTACTTCTGTTACGCACCCTGTTAACTTGTGATAGGCCTAACTCTAAAAGGCCATCGATGAAATCATCAGAAGTGGCCGGTAATTGCGCTGAAGGTGTGTCATTCGCAGACCATACAACATATGGCAAATTAAAATCACCAACCACTATAAGTTGATCCATATCCGTCAACAACGACAAAACAAGTTGCAGAGCATTCAAATGGGATATGTAAATGTTATTATCAGAATTGGGAGGGATATATGAACAAGTAATATACAGTGAGCGGCCTCTAAATAATATTTTAACAAATATGAATTCAATATCTGGATGATCATGAGAATAATTCTGTTCAGAGGAAATACAAGAATCAACGGCACTGAGAACACCGCCCCATTGCGGGAGGTGCGATCGTATCTGTACAAGTTATACTTATAAGGCAAAACGGAATAATCAGATATATTAGGTTTTAACCAGGTTTCTGTGAGTGCAACTTTCTGTGAATCAAAGGATAAGCTGTTTACATATAGTTTAGAAAGTTTAGTGTTAAGGCCTCGAACATTTTGATAGGCCAAGCTAACTACTTCTATTAGTTTTTTGCCGCCGAATTTGAGGCAACAGGGTGGCTAACAGTTGGTGCACTACTGAACCTACTATCGTTATTATAAATTTTACGCTTATTCATATTTTCCTTGACAATGACTTGACTTTCCAAAACAAATTGTCGAGAAAAGTTCGGGCGGAACACTCAATTTGAAAGAAGATATGGTTCGGGCTTGTTTAAACTTAAACTTTTCAACAGTTATAATTGGTGAGTCTATTTTACTTTTAACGTAGGCACTAACATCATCCAACGAAGTGTCGGATGCTAGCCTAGACACGAATATAAATTTGTTCAAGAACACAAAAACAAGAGGCTTGTGGGCCCCAGGTGTACCTACACTAGGAATAATAGGCACACAAGCTGTTGGAACAGAAAGCTCGGATGTTAAATTATTCGGGGAAAGATTATTTTTGGGGTTTCTTGCCGGCGAGTTAAATAGCATTAACGGGCAAAAAATTAAACCCGTCGGCGGATTAAGGATTGGTACCAAAAGGGGATTGGTGACCAAGACAGGAGAAACACTGAGCGGATAAGGCCCCGAAGTCTTTTTATGCTTCGGCGAATTACTTAACAACTTGCCATTTTTGAAGCTCGACTGCAACTCTTTAATTTAGGTATGTAGGTTATTAAATGCAGTATGCATTGTTTTAAAACCTACATAGGTCTGTCTCATTAATTGAGTAGACTCCTTCTTCACCTTATTACAGGACCCACAAAACCATTTAAGGCCTGTGTCTGAAATTAAGCAGTCCCGTATTTTGGCCGTAAAGCCAGCACACTTTATGTGTATCACATTGTCACACAATCTGCACAGAATGAAGTCTTGGTTGGATGATCAAACCAACTTACAGTTGTTGCTGCAACAAACAAACAAGTTGGGAGAATAAAAATATAAAGAAAAAAAAAAATAAAAAAAGTAATATGCTTTATCAAAAAGATGTAGGGTTCACGAAAGTAAGTGTGAAGGAGTTGATGCAATGAGCACGATAAAACGGTAACAACCAAGAGAGCGAGAGAGCTTGAGTGCGTTGGCAGATACAACTACAACTACAAGTACTTCGTATAAGAGCGGACGTAAGCGGGAGAGGTCTGATGCTGGAGTGCAAGAGCAAAAAAATTAGACAGGCTGTTTGTTGTTTGTGGACGAAAGAAAATACAAAACAAGCTCAGAATTAGCAAATGCAAATATACGTATCTATGGTACCGATGAACTAGTGAGATGGTTCTGAGGTGGGCAAGCTGAGGCCACCGGAAGGGTCGTTTAAGGATAAAATTTTACTAAAGAACATGCGGGGCTTAACCGTAACAGAAGCAGCAGAGCGGATGGAAGTAGCGGCTCTGGACGAAGGTGGCAAGCTGACGCTGCGCAGGGGCCAGGCCCCTCACTCC
The DNA here is from genome assembly GCA_035044585.1 of Scaptomyza polygonia. Lineage (NCBI taxonomy): Eukaryota > Metazoa > Arthropoda > Insecta > Diptera > Drosophilidae > Scaptomyza > Scaptomyza polygonia. The sequence continues at coordinate 49,776 of JAWNNU010002317.1, forward strand.
AAGAGCACTGCTCGGCCGGAAGGCTCGTCCCCGAAGCCGAGCACCTCGAAGAGTGCAGAGACTTTCAAATCTCTAGTGGCTGTCAAGGAGGCCGCTACACTGACGGACGTAGGGGGTGGGGCTGCAGTGCCTGGCACTGCACCGGTGGCTGCCCTGCGGTCTACCGCAGCAAGCGGGGGTGACAGGGCAACACCCTTTTCTGCTCCACAGAAAAGGAAGCCGAACCTTTAGAAACCACCTCTACCGGCACCAGGCCAGCCTGGTGGCTCCGACCACGTCCTCAGTGGTGCGAACCGACGGCCAGGCCGTGGCGGGGAGCAAGGAGGAGCTGTCGGCGGTGGAGACAGCCCTTGTTGAAGAGATAAGGAAGGGCTGGACCGCCAGCCTCAACTTCAATGGCATCCAATTCAGGGATGGTCTAGTCCTAGTGGACTGTCTGAACGAGGATGCCAGAAGGTGGCTGGAGCTGAAAGTGCCAAGCATCAGTGCCGCAGTGGGAGTAGAACTCCGCACTTGCCCGCAAGTGGACATTCCGCAATCAAACATCGTGCAAATATATCTGCCACTGGCTGGGGAGACGGTGGAAAGATCCCTGGCGCTGCTCACTGAGCAGAATAAGGGTCTTCTTATTGCGACGTGGCGCGTGCTCAGGCGCCATGAGACCAAGGGCGGCAAGGTGCTGACACTTGGGATGGAGGACGAAGCGCTCTCTCGTGCCGGCTTCACAAAAAGTAAGCCGCGGTTGAGACGGCTGCGATGGTGCTAGCAGACGACGTGCCTGGCACTTCCTCTGCTGCAGCCAATGCAGCACCCACCTGCCCCTCCGACGAGGCAGCAGCAGCCGAGGCCCTCGCGGCCTGGGAAGCCGAAATGGACTCGGACTTGTCGCGGCTTCACGTGCGCAGCGAATCAGACCACCTGAGTGTTGAACAGCCATCCGATGATGAGCAGACACCCACCGGGACGCTGTCAGAGGCTTATCCGACCCTCTCGGAGGGGGAACCGGAGCTCTAAGGATGGGGGCGACCAGTGTGGCACAGATCAACCTGCATCACGCGAGGGCAGCTTCGGCTGTCATCAGCAGGTTGATCCCCAGGTCTGACCTGGGGCTGGTGCTCATCCAGGAGCCATGGGTCGTCAGAGGTAGGATCTGCGGCCTAAACCATGTAAGTTCGCAATTAGTTGCAGACATGAAGGAGACAGCGCCAAGAGCGCGCATCTTGGTGCGAAAGAATACTAACTTTCTTTGTCTCTCCAAATTTCTCAGTAGGGATCTTGTAGCGGTGCTAATCACCGGCGAGTTTGGAAGTACGGTGGTAGCGTCAGCCTACTTCCCGGGAGACACTGCGGAAGCCCCCCCAACAGAGGTCCAGGATATGATAGCACACTGCAGCAGAAACGGACTACCATTGCTGCTGGGATGCGACGCGAACGCGCACGGTGTGGCGTGGGGCAGCACAGGCAATAACAGCAGAGGTGAGTACCTACTTGACTATCTTGTAGCTAGTGACCTTACTGTGTTTAATGTGGGGGCTGAACCCACTTTTATCACCAAAAATAGAGCCGAAGTACTTGATATTACTTTTGACGACGGAGGGGCCTCTAAGGTGGCTATAAGCTGGAGGGTCTCATCGGAACCGGCACTGTCGGATCACAGGATTATCCTCTTAGGCATTAGCAATAACTTCAGGTTCAGTAAAGTAATCAGGAATCCCCGGCGGAATCCCCGGTTTAAATCTGAGCAGACTGAACCACAGTAAGAGGGTCTCTTCCCATTAAGAGCTAGAGCAACTTTCAGTAGGGGTTGGCGAGACGATTCTACATGCCTATCATGCAGCCAAATCCACAGAGTCCAACAGGGACAACCCTTGGTGGAATAAAAAGTTAGGGATGCTTCGAGCAGAAGTGAGGAAGCTGTTTAATACAGCCAAAAAGATGGGACTTCTACACCAAAAAACTAACAGAATACAACACAGAAATCCGGTACAGCAAGCGTGCTCACTTCCGGAGCTTTTGCTCTAACCTAGAACAGGTCTCACCAGCTGCTAGAGTCTTTAGGGCAATCTCGAAAGGCAAAGTTCTGTCCGAACTCTGTCTAAAGAGGCCAGATGGTTCCTTCACGGAAGACGAGATGGAAAATGCAGAACTTCTCCTGCAAACTCATCTTCCGTCTTGTAATACCATCCCCAACATTGCTAACTATTACGAAATGGTCCCCAACAGGAGACCTGACTGGAGCGTGGCTGCACCCATTATAACAGTGCAAAAGATTAGATGGGCTATTGTCAGTCCCTATTAGGCCCCAGGTACGGGCGGAATCCTTCCCGTCCTTCTTCAGAAGGGGATGGAACAGCTAATGGTGTTCCTCATTCGCATTTTCCGGGGAAGTCTAGCTATGGGCTTCATACCTAGAGCATGGAGGACGGCCAGGGTGATTTTTATCCCGAAGGTGGAGAAAAAAGACCCTTTTCACCCCAAGTCTGTCAGGCCGATCAGCCTGACATCCTTCCTGTTAAAAGCCCTCGAAAAGATAGTCGACAACCACATTAGGACCTCGCACCTAGTGTCCAGTCCCTTGCATGATCATCAGCATGCCCACAGAGAAGGCAATGCTACAATGCTCAGTGAAGGCCAAAGACGTCGCTCTCTGTGCCTTCATGGACATTGAGGGTGCTTTCGATAACACAGCACATGATGTTGTGGCCAGGGCGCTTCGTGATATAGGGGTTGAGTCAGGACTTATATTTTGGCTTGGCACGAGAATAGCGGAAGTCACTGTCATTAATTTGACGATCAGGGCCCAAACCACAAGAGGTTGTCCACAGGGGGGTGTCCTATCACCTCTTCTCTGGAGTCGCGTGGTGGACGAGCTACTAGTTAAACTAACAGATAATAGATTTGAATGCCAAGGCTACGCCGATAACATTACTATTGTCTGCCAAGGTAAATTTGTGAACACGTTATCTGATAGGATTACACTGGGTCTTAGTCTTTGCTTGGACTGGTGCTTGGACGTGGGGCTGAATATAAATCCAGCAAAAACCACAATTGTCGCTTACACCAATCGATACAAGTTAAAATCCATAAGACCCATATCTTGGACAAGAGACTACTTTGGAAACAGCATGTCGAGCATGCGGTACGCAAGGCCATATTGGCCCTAATGAGTTGCAGATCTCTCGCAGGTAAAAATTGGGGGGTGTCCCGTAAAATCCTAGATGTATACAGCAATGGTGAGGCCTATAGTCAGCTACGGCGCTGCGGTCTGGGCAGGTCGTGTTGACCTAGATGTCACTAAACGGCAACTGGGCAAAATCCAGAAACTTGCCTGCATGTGCATCACTGGCGCGATGCGTACGTGCCCGTCCTCAGCGCTGGACTTACTGCTAGGACTTCCGCCTCTGCATGTTTTCATCAAGCACAGCGCGAACAGGTCAATTATGAGAATGGCAGGAGCGAACGCAATCGCTTCTGTCACAAGTGCAACGGGCACACTGTTGGCCTTCCCGCAAGATGCGCAGTTGGCCCTTTTTAGTTTCGTGAAACTTTTTAATACGGAGCTCAGTAATAAAGCAGAGTGGACTAGTCTGTCGACCACCTATAATGTGCAACCACATGCTATCAGATGGTATACGGATGGTTCACTTACAGCTGATAGTGCTGGAGCTGGAGTCTGCGGACCCCGGCTCAAATATCATGAACCCCTTGGTAAATTCGCCAGCATATTCCAAGCGGAAGTGCATGCGATTGAAAGATGTGCCTCCATAAACATCGAGAGGGGTTACGCTCATAGAGACATTGCCATTTTCTCCGACAGCCAGGCAGCGAACAAAGCACTCAGTGCTTACAAGATCGTCTCCAAGCTGGTCTGGCAATGTATAGAAGCACTCAAAAGGTTAGGTAGTACCAACGAAGTCACCGTCTATTGGGTAACAGGACATGCGGGTATTCCCGGCAATGAGGTTGCCGAAATCATGGGCAGGAGAGGAGCTAGCACCCCTTTCCTCGGCCCTGAACCTTTCTGTAGGCTAGGACCAGAGACAATTAGGCAGAGCAGTCGCATCGATGTGCTCATTGCATGCGAGGATGCGTGGCGGTCTTCGCAGGGGGCAAGACAGAGCAAGCGACTGCTAGGTAGTTACAACAAGAAGAGAACTGAGGACTGTCTGAAGCTGAGCAAAGGATCTCTTCGGATAGTTACGGGTTTCTTGACCGGGCACTGTAGAATGCGTAAGCATCTGCACACTCTGAAGGTAGGGGTAGACAGTCTTTGCAAAATATGTCTGGAGGGGGATGAGACTCCAGAACACCTGCTTGAGGAATGTCCCGCCATTTGTCGTCTGAGGCTCTCTCTTCTCGGGAGCCTCTCCCTGTCTACTGAGGAGATGAGGGCTCTCCGACCATGCCACATCGTCGCATTCCTGCGTTCGATTGGGCTGTTCGAAGAGGTGTAACTCACATAGCTGTAAGAGGGCACAATAGATCCTAGTGATCGCAGTGCACGATCCTCAACCCAATAATAATAATAATAACAATGTACATATGTTTTTTAAAGCAACTGCAGCGTTGATTCTACTGCAACTTCATATGTTATTTAAGTCAGCAACTATTATTATGAACACGTTAATATATACAACGAATATTTGCGATCACTGCTAGAATCGTTTACCAAATAAAGCCAAGTAACACTCCGTGCACAAACACAAGAAAACAATAACTTATTGAGAGCGCTCAAAAACACAACCGTCACCATTGAAAGACAAAAGCTCATTTTACATATGCGTGTTTTATGTGTACATGTATTAGCAATAAGTGCGATTGGGCGCGATAGTGATAGCTAAAACGGATAGACTGTGCATATAGTGTTTTTTGAGTTGCCCCTGCTCTCAGTGGTATTTCAAGGCAAGCGGCGGGCCAACGCACTATGGGCATTTTACCAGAAAACTGGCATTAATTAATAGCTCGGAAACCACGCAAGATGTTTTGATTTGGTTTTTTGCGTTAGAATTGTAAGAACCAAAGGAAAATCATTTTAATAAAATTGGCTTGTTGCCGCCGTTTGTTTTCAGCATATCAGGCCCAAATCCTGGAGTTAAGCTTGTTTATATATTACTAAAATTTTTTTAAAAAATCATCGAGATCGTCCAATTTTTACAAGAGATTTGCATTAACAAGTAGTTAATTTTAGGACATGTAAAAAATTAATAAATGACAGTTTTTTTTGGCAAAGTGCCCCATAGTGCAGCAGCAATCAACAACGGTAAAGCTTGTGAAGCAGCCGCGCTTCATTTCTCATGTCGTCTCAACTTTTGACTTATACTGATTAATGCAACCCAACTTATACCATGTTCTGATATACCAGTTAATCACGCGATTAGCGTCGTTGACGTGATTTAAGCGCTAATCATCTTGTAAACGCGCGTTTAACTCATACAAGAACTGTCAAACGTAATCACTTCACTGACGCGGTTAACTTTTAATCATGATGATTATTGGAGTGCAACCCTGTGTTTGTTTAACAAAAACCACAGATGGCGCTGTTTTTGCATATTTCAAAGCTGATTGCTATGAAAAAACTTAAATTTGCTAGAAGTAATCATATGCGAACAGCTGTTATCTGTCACAAAAAGAACAAAGAAGTAATGGCAGCAAAAAAAAAAGAGTTAATTGGTGCGATGGGGCAGAAATTTGCCTCATAGAGATATGGCAGAGCAGATTGCAACATCTGCGATCTGCCAGAAAAAACTCGCACATCTACGAGGAAATGGCACATATGGCTGCACGCAACTCGAGGTGCATTTTTTATTGCATTTGCGCAATACTTATGTGTGCTCTTGATGTTTTGAGCAGATCCTCCATTATTTTTGCCATATCAAAAATTCTTATCATATAAAATATAATTTGAATAACATTTGGCGCCATCTTTATTCACTTTTCTTTAATTTAGATTTTTTCTGCTGTTTGCTATTCAGTTTGCTTGATTTATAAATGTAAACAAACAGCTGTCAAACTTAATCTTGTGCGAAACAGCTGTTTGATGTGTGAACGCATAAGTTTATCGCAAGTAGATTATCGTACTGACGAGATTAACTTTTCACAGTGTGAACATGGCATTAGAAGGGTTGTAGAAACTCAATATGAACTTTGTGCAATTAAATAGCAAAACGTGATTACTTCAATATTATGTCTTTGTAATATGTTTGTTTATATTTTGGCAATAAGGTTATAAAACATGTTGTTTATAATTTAATAAACTAGCACTTAAACCGACGTTTTATGCAAGTAATTAAAATATATAATCTAAATATTAAGTTATATATTTGAGTTTTTTTATTGACGATTATTAAATATTTGTACAAGGGGTATTTTTAATTTGTGCATTTTTTGAGTCTCAGCTACGACAAGCCAGCACAAGTTCTTGTTGGTTAATGGCTGTTTTTTACTAGTTATGTATGTATGTGATTCGGGAGCCAAAATGAGTGTGTGTGTGTGACACACACTGTGTGTATTCACAAAAAACAAACCAGTGCAAAACAGTCTCTACCAATGTATAAAATTGAATAAAAATATAATAAAATGTCTCCTAAAAAGCGCCTATATTGAACAAAATATTTTGAAAGTAAAAAGAAATGAGTAGCAATAGAAAATACTTTTATATTGGGGGTGTTCACTAGTCGTTGTAAAAATGTAAAGCCTAAAATTGCAATTGCTCCCATCGATGAAAACAAATGGTAGTCGGAAGGATCCAAGTCTGGTGAATACGGCGGATGGGGTAGCAGCTCCCAGCCAAGTGTTTTGATTTTATCCTGAACCGGGTTTGCTTTGTGTGCAGGTGCATTGTCATGGAGCAAAATTACCTAGCCGTGTCTTCTGGCCCATTCTGGTCGTTTCTCGATCAATGCATGTTTCAAATTGATCATTTGTTGTCGGTAGCGATCAGTATTAACGGTTTCACCAGGTTTTAGGAGCTCGTGGTACCTTTCTGGTCCCACCAAACACACAGCATTGTCTTCTTGCCGAATCGATCTGGTTTTGCACTCGATGTTGATGGTTGTCCCGGATTAACCCATGATTTTTTCCGTTTAGGATTCTTAAAATAAATCCATTTTTCATCGCCAGTAACAATCCGATGCAAAACCTATTTTCTTTCGTGTCTTTGAAGCTAAATTTGACAAGTGTTAGTTCGGTTTTCCATCTGTCTTTCATTCAATTCATGTGGCACCCATTTTCCACACTTTTGGATTTTTCCAATAGCTTTTAAACGGTCAGAAATTGCTTGTTGTGCAACATTTAATATTTCTGCCATTTGCTTTTAAGTCAAAGTGTCATCTCCATCCAATATCGTTTGCAATTCGGCGTCTTCAAACTTTTTTTATATTAAACCAAGTAATTTGAAAAAAAAAATTATAAAATATAATATGAATCAAAAATTATTACCCATCTTAGGGATAATAAAAAAATATATATAATAGTAATAATTACGACCTGAGAGAAAAAACATTTTTTATATGATAATTTTTTCGAAAAAAAAAATTTAAAAAAAATAAAAACAATAAAAAATTCCTTATGAGCATACTAGACTCAAATAAAAATGATACATTTTATAAATGAATGTATGCAAAAATGGGTATAGTAGATGTAAAAACCGTGGACTCGACTACCAACGTCATTAACAAAGTTGACGTAGTGGTTTTAGTAGCAATAATAGCTGGAATTCTGATTATAAATTTTGTTTTAAAACTATACAAAGCGCATAAAAATAACCTACTTAAACAATTTACAAGTAGCAGGGCTAATGACCTCGAAAATATCTAAAAACAAAATATGTACAATACAATTTTTGGTCAAAATGGTTGAAATAAAACTTTTAAAACAGTTTTTTCCATTTCTAGCACAGAAAGCAACGCAAAATTGAAACGTCTCCCAGATTGGATAATTTTAAATAAATCCGTCAAACAACATCAATACAAACAAATAAAGCGAGTTTTGTTATTGCAATACAAAATACTGCTACGCAATAACGCTTATGTAGCCAAACAATTTCACGAGTTGTTTATAAAGAAAGAGGAGTCTGAAGATGACGATATGGGCTTCGCTCTCTTTGAATAGAAGCCATCAGTTCATCACTTTTAAAGAGTTGCAGTCAAGCTTCAAAAAAGGCAAGTTGTTGAGCAATTCGCCGAAGCGTAAAAAGACTTCGGGGCCTAATCCGCTCAGTGTTCCTCCTGTTTTGGTCACCACTCCCCTTTTGGTACCATTCACTAATCCCTCAACGGGTTCAATCGCTAGCCCGTTAATGCATTTTAACTCGCCGGCAAGAAATCCAAACATTAACCATTCCCCGATTTTAACAGCCGATCTTTCTCTTCTAACAGATTGTGTGCCTATTAAGCCTACTGAAGGTACACCGGGGGCTCACAAGCCTCTCGTTGTTGTGCCTTTGAACAAATTTATTTTCGTGTCTAGGCTAGCATCCGACACTTCGTTGGAGGATGTTAGTGCCTACATTAAAAGTAAAATAGACTCTCCACTTATAACTGTTGAAAAGTTTAAGTTTAAACAAGCCCGAACCATATCGTCTTTCAAATTGAGTGTTCCGCCCGAACTTTTCTCGACAATTTGTTCTGGGAAGTTTTGGCCACCGCAGCTCATTGTAAAGGAGTATGTGAAGAGGCGTAAAATTAATAATAACGATAGTAGGTTCAGTATTGCACCAACTGTTGGCCACCCTGTTGCCTCAACTTCGGCGGCAAAAAACTAACAAAAGTAGTTAGCTTGGCCTATCAAAATGTTCGAGGCCTTAACACTGATCTTTTTAAACTCTATGTAAACAGCTTATCCTTTGATTCTCAGATAGTTGCACTGACAGAAACCTGGTTAAAACCTGATATATCTGATTATTCCGTTTTGCCTAATAAGTATACCCTGTACAGATGCGATCGCACCTCCCGCAAGGGGGGCGGTGTTCGCATTGCTGTTGATTCTTGTATTTCCTCTGAACAGATTCAATCTCATGATCATCCGGATATTGAGTTTATATGTGTTAAAATATTATTTAGCGGCCGCTCTCTGTATATTACTTGTTCATATATTCCTCCCAATTCTGATATTAACATTTACATATCCCATCTGAATGCCCTGCAGTATGTGTCGTCGTTGTTGACGGATATGGATCAACTTAAAGTGGTTGGTGATTTTAATTTGCCACATGTGTTATGGCCTGTGAATGACACATCTTCGGCGCAATTACCGGCCACTTCTGATGATTTTATCGATGGCCTTTTAGAGTTAGGCCTATCACAAATTAACAGGGTGCATAACAGTAGTAATAAAATGCTAGATTTAATATTTGTTTCTGACTCTCATTGTAGTAATGTTAGTAGAGTACACCCTTTAGTGCTTCCCGAAGATACCTACCATCCAACTTTAGAACTTTCATTTCAACTTTTTAACCTTAGCTCAACATCTAACAATTGTTTAAAGACACGATGTTTTCGTAAAACTAACTTTACTAAATTAAATGACCTTCTTCAGCATACTAATTGGTCTCAACTTTATTCTTGTACTGATATAGAAACTGCCATTGCCATTTTTTACAGGACTTTGAATTCATATTTGGATATATGTGTTCCCGTCACTGTTCCTTTAAGTGAAAATAAACCACCTTGGTTTACGAGGGAACTATCAAAATTAAAAAACGTGAAAACAAGATCCTATAAAAAATTTAAAAGATCTGGAAATACTTTAGATTTGTCCTTGTATATAATTGCAAAGTCAAATTTTATATCTGTAAACACTATTTGTTATAACAATTATCTCAATCGTTGCAGATCAAAGTTTTCCCGCGATCCTAAACAGTTTTTTAAATTTGTTAACTCTAAACGTAAATCTTCATGCTTGCCTTCTTCGGTTTACCTTGATAATACAAAAGCAAATTCAGATCAGGCAGTGGCCGATCTCTTTGCTGAGTATTTTCAATCTGTATACTCATCGAGTTCATATAGTTGCAATAATTCCTATCCTTTTCAAGTTCAAGCGTCAAACTGCATTTATATCCCAGTGATAACTGAGTGTACGCTGCTAGGCGACCTCAACACCATCAAACCCGGCTTCTTGCCTGGTCCTGACGGAGTGCCAGGTTGTATACTTAGATATTGTGCGGACTCACTTTGTAAACCCTTACACAAATTATTTAACTTGTCAGTTGACTCAGCTGTGTTTCCTGGTATATGGAAGGAATCTTTTATTATTCCACTCCATAAAAATTCTTCTAAGACCAACGTTTAAAACTATAGGGGAATATCTAAGCTGTCTGCCATTCCGAAAGTCTTTGAAAAAATTATTTGCTCCCAATTGCAGCACTTATGATGTTCAATTTTATCCCCTTATCAACACGGTTTTGTTAGGCGAAGATCTACTACCACTAACCTTCTTGAATTCACCTCAATTGTTATCAAAGGGTTTCAGGCTAAAATGCAAACTGACGTCGTTTATACAGATTTTAGTAAGGCATTCGATTCCGTGAGTCATTCTTTGCTGCTCGAAAAATTAAATATTATTGGATTTCCAGCGAAACTCTTGTCGTGGCTTTCTGAGTACTTGTGTGGCCGAACACAAGAAGTGGTTTTTAAATCTTCTGTATCCAAATCTATTTTTGCTACCTCCGGTGTCCCTCAGGGGAGTCACCTAGGACCATTGCTATTTAATCTCTTTATTAACGATCTTCTTGCTGTTATTACTAATTCTCGTGTATTTATGTTTGCTGATGATGTAAAGCTATGTTTCACCTATAAAGATGATTCTCTTTGTAACTTACTACAGTAGGACTTGGGAGCACTATCGGCTTGGTGTCGTTATAACTTACTTAATTTAAATTGTTCAAAATGTAAAATCATGACTTTTTGTAGAGGTACCCCTCATACTGCTCACTACGTGCTTGATGCTTCACCACTTGTCCGCGTTTTTGAAATTAAAGATTTAGGCATCATTCTCGATAGCAAATTAAAATTTGATTCTCACATATCGTCGATGGTCAATAAGGCCATAAATGTACTTGGCTTCATCAAGCGGTGGTCAAAAGAGTTTGATGATCCCTACACCACTAAAACGCTATATACATCATTGGTACGTCCCATCCTGGAGTATGGATCTTGTGTGTGGTCCCCGCAATACGGGATTCACCAGGATAGAATGGAATCTGTGCAGAGAAAATTTCTTCTGTTTGCGCTTAGAAGTTTTAACTGGGTTCCTGGGATAGACCTACCCCCGTATTCAAGTAGACTTCTTTTAATTAATCTTCCTTCCCTCTTGAACCGTAGAATTATGCATGGTGTAGTATTCATCACTAATCTACTTAATGGAGAAATCGACTCTTCAGTTCTTTTGAGTCACATAAATTTAACTGTTCCAATTAGATCCACCCGTTACTTCACACCACTTAGCCTCGATCGGTGCTCGAGCAACTATGTAATTCATGAACCATTTCGTGTTATTTGTTCAGACTTTAACCGGCTTTATTCCCGTTACTCTTTGGAGACCTCAATTCCAGTACTAAAACGATCTATCCTTTCTGCCTTATCTAATCATAACCATTAATCAATAATCTTCCACTGGTCTGATTGGGTTTTTCTGGGTTTTTCCCAATCCACGCAACAAATGTTGGACCAGTTATATTTATTTTGAATTTCCCAGAGATTTAACGTTAACTTTTTAAATTTTTTATCTTAATTTTGAACTGTATTTCAGATATTATAATTACTTATTTTATATTATATTATTTTAATATTATAATTATAGTTAATTTTGATTGGTCAGCTGCTCATAGCTGACATTAAATAAATAAGTAAATAAAAGACATTGTCAAAATACAGATCAATTCAGAAAGTGACGAATCTAACGACACAACAATTGAATAAAAAAATTTAATATGTCAATAAACAATGGAATGACTAACCATTTATGTACAGTTATATTAAACAAAAGGAAGATTTGTTAAATCTTACAAATACTTAACACAAAATAGACCAATACAGGAAAATACACTTAATAAACTTGCAAATACATTAGCAGATTCTGTTAACCAAGCACGTGTATTAATAAAAGAAAATAAAGAAAAACTTAATAAATTACATTGGTCACAAGTATCTTAATTTCTAACAAAGTTACGATCAAAAAAATATCAGTTAAAGAAAAATTTAAATTTGACATATCCATTCCTACTATCATAAACACTCCATTAAAATTTGAAACTGGTGATAAACCGGAATCAGAATCATTAGCAATTGAATTTATAAATTCCAAAATCATTGGCTCTACCCTTTATAAGGTTCGAAACGACACCACAATTAGCGCTGTAATAAAAAAATTGCAAGACACAATTGTCGGTGAAACATCCGACGTAGCTAAAGCAAAGCTGGAAAATGTCTACCAAAATGGCAAAACAGCCAAGCAATTCGCATAATGAAATCGATAACCTAAGAAAATTACTTGAATCATCGTACATAGATGAAGGGCTACCATCAGAACACGCTGATAAATTTAGCACAACGGAAGCCATTAAAACCATGACCAAAAATTGTGATCATGGCAAGTTGAAATCAAGTAAAAAAGTTGCTGTCATACGAAACCGATTGCGATATACTCGATACCAGTAAAAAAAAATTGACAGCCTGTGTCAGATCACACGGGCGCATAGGTTAGCCGTAGAATACGTCTGTCCTTGTGCAACAAAAATTATGAAGCGGTAGCCTAATAACAACAACCACATAGATGTTTTATTTTATTTTTAATTGTGTTTGTTGTCATTTGGCAAATTTTTTCCTTTTTACTGCAATACTGGTTAGCATCTCTGATATAAATTTAACAAACATTGACTTGAAATAGAAATATATATTTACATAATTTATTACATCAAAATTTGTGCATAATTAAATCTAAAATTGTATTTTTGTTTTATGTTTGAAATGTGACTTTTGATATGACAGGTTTGTGAAAGGAAAAGTATGATATGTAATTCATTAATGATACACTTAAATTTCTAGCAAATACTAAATCTATATCGGTTACAGCTAAGGTGGTTGCTGCATTTTTAATATACTTTAATTTGAATTTTTCTTCCATAAATTCTGCAAATGAACAATCATTTGTCATTTCTAAATTAAAATCACCTACGATGAGCATGTCCACCTCGGTGTCAACTGTGAAATTCTTGTCTATTAGTGCAGTGAGGTGAGAATATTTCATCAAAGCAGAAAAAAGCATTTGTTGCTTGTTGTTTTGGGAAACATTTGGATGAAAGTACACAGAGCCAAGAATAAATTTTTTTTGATTATTAATTTTAATTTCAGACAGACAAATGTCGCCTACATCGCTATCGAACAGTTGCCTGTTTGAAATATCGATTGGAGTACAATATGTTAACATGGTACTTTTTGCATAGATTGCTACTCCAGATGCACGACGACGTTGCTGTAAATTATTAAAATGCGAAATTAATTGTTCAATATTCATTTAAATTAAATTAAATTAACTTAATTCAAAGTAACTGTTCACAAGATGCGAAAATCATGGCTGCCACCGTAAAGACGAATTATCGATAGTTTAACTCACGATAGTTTATATGATATTTTTGAACGGGCATATTTATTGTTTTGGTGCAAAAGCATAATTAAATGTGCAACACAAACAATAAAACATGATTTTGAAAACTTGCACGCAAATTTCAGAATTGGGGTAAACATATTTTATTGTGTTATAATTGTTTGGGGCTGACGCTTAAGCTGAGCTTGTTCACCCCTGGCACGGAAGAATTTATGTATGAAAATTTAATTATGCCCGAATATCTTATTGAAATTTCCACATTTAGAAGCTATCAGTCATGACCGCATGTATATCAAACGAAAGGAAATCAAGTCTACTTTGTATTAAAACAAGTTTTAATCGATTCTCTGGCGGAATTTTTGAGCAATGTGCAATTGAAAAGTAGTGATTTTTGCACTGATATTTTGCCTTAAAAAGTTATATACTTGGCAAAATTATTAGAAATTTTAATGTGGGAATGTTTATTTACCTCATCTCAACTTAAATTCGAAAAACTCAGATTAATTGATTGATAATTGAGATTGCTAGAGCAATTTAAAGTCTTCGAAATGAAGCAAAATTTTGCATGTTTGTGGTCTCATTTTTTTAATAGAAAATGTAATCACTTCATATATGAATATAGCTTAAAATAAAGGTTGAAGCCTTGGCTTTAAAATGAAATTAATTTGAGGAAAATCTATTCATTAGTTCATGAGCAATGAGCGATTTTGTGAAGCAACCATATTACAACAACAACTTTTTTGGATAGCACACTCATACCGAAACGTAAGACGTATTCTACGTCAAAAACCAGATAAAAAGAGACCTGATTGCAATGGGGTGTACGCTGCCTCAAAGATTGTCTGGCGCAGATGGGGATGCCAAAAAGCTATCTTGCTTCCAAGTTTGGTGACTCTTGCTCAAAGTTTGTTAAAATAGTGGAAAGAAGGGCTGTTTGGTTTGCTTTTTTTTGGGGGATCGTCAACACCTTTCTTTGCACTAAATTTGGTGACTTTAGCTCTAAAACTGTGAGAGATATAGGCATTTCTGTTTTTTAACCAGGGTTAACAAAGTTTTTGATGCATTTTTTAGAAGATGTTAATAAGTATATTCTCCCCAAATTTTGTAGATCCCCCCAGTTTTCGTAGAACCCCAATCTTGACACTTTAATTTACTACGCCATAGATAAAGACATTTGCAAAGTTTCAAGTCTCTTACTTGAAGGGTGTGGAAAACCGTTGCGAACATACAGACGGACAGACACCATGACGGACATTGCACAAACCCAATATACTCTTTACCTTCGGTATCGAGTATAACAATAATGGAAGCAGGTACATTCGCAACCATGAACGACGCCATTAGTAAGTACAATAACTGCAGTACTGAAATGACAGGCAATACTAACTCTATTTTATACGCCCAAAAATTTCAGCCCAAAGTGGTTATTATAGAAATTACCGCGGCAGAGGCAGTGGACGAGATAATTATAATAATAATAATAATTATATTAATAAAAATAACAGTTACAGAGGCCAAAATAGAGGTTAAAATAGAGGCAACTCAAACATAGGCCAAAACACTAACAATAGCAATGTGAGAGTAACCCAAAAAGCCTCGGGAAACTCCCAAACACCTTTAGGTACACTACAATAAAATCCACGGTTCATATATATTTTAGTCTCAATATATTTATTTCATTCGACCACGTATCAAAAGGTAAAAATTTTACCTTTTTAATAGATACTGGTGCAGACATTTCAATCATTAAAGAAACTTCTGATGTCTTTCATGACATCCAATTAAATAATGTTATAAATATTCAAGGCATTAGTAAAGAGATTTTAAAATCTAAAGGCCTAGCATCAATAGAGATACAGACAGGCAAATACATAATTCCACACAACTTTCATACAGTTGATTTAGAATTCGCAATACCGTGTGAATAATAGGTATTGATTTTATTAAAAAATTCAATTGTCAACTCGATTTCAAACTATCAGAAGATTGGTTAATAAATAGACCCAATAATTTAAAATATCCGATTCATGTTCCTATAAAATATGACTCTGGTAAAAATTCCATATTTCTACCAGCAAGATCACAAATTGTCCGTAAAATTACGTTAACTTCAAATGACGATGATATATTCATTCCAAACCTGGAAATTCAACCTGGTCCGTCTATTAAATACAACTAATACAGATCAATTAGTTACAATTAATAAATTACAACATGAATCGCTTTCGAACTATAATGTAGTTGAAACAAATTTAGAAAATAGAGAAAAAGCCGTCTTATCTCAATTATCCAAAAATTTTCCACCCCAATTTTAAAAACAATTAAAAACTCTCTGCATCGAGCATGGTGACGTATTCGGTCTTGAAACCGAATCAATCACAACAAATAATTTTTATAAGCAAAGTTTTAGACTTAAAGATGATGAACCAGTGTATATTAAGAACTATCGTAGCCCGCAGAGTCAAACTGACGAAATACAAAAACAAGTTAAAAAGTTGATCAACGACAACAAAGTCGAACCCTCTCTATCAGAATAAAAAAGCCCACTGTTATTAGTACCAAAGAAATCTATTCCAGGCTCCGAAAATAAAAAATGGCGATTAGTCATTGACTATCGTCGAATTAATAAAAAGTTATTGTCCGACAAATTTCCACTACCTAGAATTGATGATATATTGTATCAACTAGGTAAAGCAAAATATTTTTCATGCCTTGACTTAATGTCAGGCTTTCATCAAATATAACTTGAAGAAAATTCAAGAAATATAACCTCATTTTCAACGAGCACTGGCTCATATCGCTTCACGCGATTAACTTTTGGGCTAAAAATAGCACCAAACTAATTCAGAGAATGATGACTATTGCATTCTCTGGCCGTGAATCTTCGCAAGCATTCCTTTACATGGACGATTTGATAGTTATTGGTTTTTCCGAAAAAAAATATATTCAAAAACTTTACAGATGTTTTTGACAAATGTAGGAAATACAATCTTAAATTGCATTCAGAAAAATGCAAATTTTTTATGCACGAAGTGACCTTTCTTGGTCACAAAGGAATTTTGCCTGTCGACAAAAAATACGACGTCGTAAAAAATGCATACGCATCACGTTCATTTACAATAGGAGAAAGTAATAAGAGTACAACAGAACAAGAACTAGCAGCAATTCACTGGGAAATAGTACATTTTCGACCATACATTTATGGTAAACATTTCATAGTAAAAACTGATCACAGACCCTTAAAATATTTATTTTCTATGATCAACCCCAGATCAAAACTTACACGTTTGCGGCTAGAATTAGAGGAATACGACTTCACAGTCGAGTAGAGTACCTATAGGGTTAAGATAATTTCGTGGCAGATGCCCTATCGCGGATCACGATATCCGAATTAAAAGATTTACAAAACAAAGTCCTGAAAGTCACTACCAGGCAACAGAGTAGACAGCATAAAAACTGTACGGTAGATAACGAAGAACTTTTGCCAACGGAAAGTCTCGAAAATGTATCCAAGCCCAACGTTTACGAAGTCATAACAAACGATGAGGTAGGAGATGTAGTGACTTTGCGTGTAAACGATATTTGCCACATGAATTGATGTTACTGATTTGTATACAAATGGAATTCTCGATTTAAGTCAGTTTTTCCAAAGGCTCGAAAAAGAAGCCGGTATACTAGAAATCAGCCAACTCAAATTGGCACCGAGCGAAAAAATCTTTGAATCAATTTCAATAGATGATTTCAAAACAATAGGCAATGAAATATTAAAATTATTAAGATTAGCGCTACTCAAGCCGGTGACCACAGTTAATACTGAAAAAGAGATACAAGAAATACTGTCTACATACCATGATGATAAAATCCAAGGAGGTCATACAGGCATAACAAAAAATTTAGCTAAAGTAAAAAAGATACTACTACTGGAAAAATATGACTTATATCATAAAAGAGTACGTACGTAGATGTCAAAAATGCCAAATGTCTAAAACTAAAACAAATACAAAGACCCCTTTAACAATAACAGAAACGCCATTAGGTGCATTTGACAGAGTAATAGTGGATACTATAGGCCCACTACCAAAATCAGATGGCGGTAACGAATATGCAATTACATTAATTTGTGATTTGACAAAATATCTCGTAGCAATACCAATACCTAATAAAAATGAAAATACAGTTGCGAAAGCAAAATTCGAATCTTTTATTCTGAAGTACGGTCCGATGAAGACGTTCATTTCGGACATGGGAACAGAATATAAAAATTCCATAATTAATGATTTTTGCAAAAATTTAAAAATTAAAAATATTACATCAACAGCACACCACCATCAGACCGTTGGAACAGTTGAAAGAAGTCACAGAACTTTTAAAGAATATATACGCTCATACATCTCAATTGACAAAACCGATTGGGATGTTTGGCTTCAATATTTTGTTTACTGTTTCAACACGACAAAGCAAAGTAACTTGCCAAAATACTTTAATACAATAGATAACATTAATCCATTATATTAAATAGAAGACTATGCAAAAGAGAGTAAATTTAGATTAGAACCAGCTTTTAAGAGAGCCAGAATTATGCTAGAGAAGCATAAAGCTAAAAATAAGGAATAATATGATAGGAATGAAATTAATTTCGAATTAAAAATAGGGGATATGGTATTATTATACTCGATACCGAAGGTAAAGAGTGTATTGAGTTTGTATATTTTTGTTTGTGTCCGTCATGGTGTCTGTCCGTCTGTATGAACGCAACTTTTTTCCACACCCTTCAAGTTAGAGACTTGAAACTTTGCAAATCTCTTTATCTATGGCATAGTAAATTAAAGTGTCAAGATTGGAGTTCTGCGAAAACTAGGGGGCTGGCAAATCGATAAACTCGATAACGCAAAATCGATAGATCCAGCTATTTCGCAAGCCCTTACAACTAGAACTACCAAATTTAGGGAGAAAATAGCTATTTACAATCCCCAAAAAACTGCATCAAAAATTTTGGAGCCACGCCCACAGACTCCGCCCCCAGCCCCCCGCAGTTTAACACTAAAACTGCCAATATCTTCTACAGTTTTTGAGCTAGAGCCATCAAATTTAGTGCCAAGATAGGTGTTGACGATTCCCAACCAAATTCATAAAAACTTTGGATTCCACGCCCATCTATACTGCCCTATCCGCCTTCAACCACCCCAACGCTTCGCTAAAAACGGTAGTGCGTGTATCTTCCATAGTGTTTGAGCTAGAGTCACAAAATTTGGTAGGTAGATAACTGGTAACGACCCCTCAAAAACTGCATCAAAGTTTTGGAGCGCTACCTACCCATTCCCCGCAGCTTAAAATCAAAAATGCTTATTTCTTTTACAGTTTTTGAGTTAGAGCCACCAAATTTTGTGCCAAAATAGGTGATTATAGCCTCCAAAAAAATGCATAAAAGTTGTGAATACCACGATAATCCATACAGCCCAAGCTGCCCCAAACCGCCCCAATGCCTCACTTAAAACGGGAATGCGTGTATTTTTCAAAGTGTCAAAGCTAGAGTCACCAAATTTAGTAGGAAGATAGCTTTTAACAATCACCAAAAAACTGCATCAAAGTTTTGGAGCCACGCCCCCCCGTTCCGAGACCCTGCATTTTGAAATCAAAAACGCCTATAATTTTTACATTTTTTGAGCTAGAGCCGCCAAATTTGGTCCCAAGATAGGTGATGAAGAAACCCAAAAAATGTGGATGGCGCAACCCCCCCCCCCCCTCCCCCTCCACCATTCCACCATATTCTACTAACTTTGAGCTAGCGTCACCAAATTTGGTATGAGGATAGTAATTAACATCATTAACAGATCTGCTGCAAAACTTTGGATGCCACGCCCCCCCCCCCCCCCATACCATCAACCAGCACCCAGCCCCCCTTCTACCATATTCTACTAACTTTGCCCTAGAGTCACCAAATTCGGTTTGAGGATAGCTATTGACAACATACACAGATCTTTAGCCAAAATTTTGATGCCACGACCCAGCCCCCCCATACCTCCACCAGCCAACCATCCACCATATTCTTCTGACTTTGAGCTAGAGTCACCAAATTTGAAAGGAAGGTAGCCTTTTGGCATCCCCATCTGCACCAGACAATCTTTGGGGCAGCCTACACCCCTGCCGTATCCACACCCCATTGCAATCAGCTCTCTTTTAATCTGTTTTACTACTGGTATCGAGTATACCGCAGTCGGGTGCGTCCGACTGCAACGTTTCTACTTGTTAAAGAATGATACTGGCCATAAGCTGGAATTATTGTATTTAGGACCATATACAGTAGTACAAATAGAAGTTAATGATAATATTTTAATAATAGATACCAAGAATAAGGAACAGAAAGTTCATAAGAACAGAAAAAATAAAATAATTAAAGTTTAATATTTTTTTCCTTTTCAAATTTCAATTTGGTCTGATCAACCAATAAAATTAATAATAATAAGCCAATAAAGAATAAATAAAACCATCTTATATTTCAAACATATTATATTTTAAATTTTCATATATATATCAAATAAATTCATATACACTTTTAAATTTAATTAAAATAAAACAAAATAATAATAAATAAAAAAAAAATATTTGAGTATAAATAAAAATATTGAAAAAAAATTTTAATTACATAAATAATATTAGTTTAATTCTAAAATAACTTCATAAATTACGTTATTTTTTAAAAGGAGGGAGATGTAGCATAAAATATACGCTATAAATTAATATAAGAACAACAAAACTTTGTTGCTGTTCAATTGCATGCATAAATTCATATAACAACAACAATTGAATGTTGTTGTTTAAGTGCACGCTTAAACCCAAATCGGGGGAACGACACTTTGTCGTTACGTAAACATAAGGCTTAGAAGTCCAAAATGCCAAATTTCTTAAACCATTACAAATACAAAGACTCCTTTAACCATAACAGACACATCATTAGGTGCATTTGACAGAGTAATAGTGGATACTATAGGCCCACTACCAAAATCAGATAGCGGTAACGAATATGCAATTACATTAATATGTGATTTGACAAAATATCTCGTAGCAATACCAATACCTAATAAAAATGCTAATACAGTTGCAAAGGCAGTATTCGAATCTTTTATTTTAAAGTTCGTTCCTATGAAGACGTTCATTTCGGAAATGGGAACGGAATATAAAAATTCCATAATTAGTGTCTTGTGCAAATATTTAAAAATTAACAATATAACATCAACAGCACACCATTACCAAACAGTAGGAACAATAGAAAGAAGTATCGAACTTTCAACGAATATATTCGATCATATATCTCAGTTGACAAAACAGACTGGGATGTATGGCTTCAATATTTCGTATATTGTTTCAACACAACCCCCTCTATGGCACACAATTACTGCCCTTATGAGCTTATTTTTGGCAAACCAAACAATTTGCCTAAATACTTTAATAGTAAAGATATAGATTCTCCTTTATACAATATAGATGATTAAGCTAAAGAAGCTAAGTTTAGATTAGAAATGGCTTATAAAAGAGCAAGAAGTATGTTAGAAAAACATATAGCTAAAAATAAAGAATATTACGATAGAAACGTAATTGATTTTGAATTAAAAGTAGGGGATATGATCTTATTAAAAAATGATACTGGCCATAAGCTACAATCAGCATATTTAGGACCGTATACAGTAGAAAAAATAGAACCTAACGAAAATATTTTAATTAAAGATAATAAAAATAAAAAACAAAAAATTCATAAGGATATATAACCAATAATAATAATAAAAAAAAGTAATTAGAAAAAAAATCTTTTTATATTTTACACATTTTATATTCTATATTTTCTAAAAAAAAAAACATAATACAAAAATAACTTCATATACACTTACTATTTTACTAAACTTAATTACATTAAAAAAAAATTAATTTTAAACTAAAAATTAAAAAAATATACTAAATAAATTTAAAAATAAAAATTTACATAAACAATAATATCAATTAATTTCAAAGTAACTTCTTATAACGTTATTTTTTAAAAGGAGGGAGATGTAGCATACAATATATGTCATACATTAATATAATAACAACACTTTGTTGCTGTTCAAGTGCATGCATAAATACATATAACAACAACAATTCTTTGTTTCATTGCACCCTTAAAGTATGCTTCAAATAATGATCAATACTAACGTAACTTTACGATATTTCCGGTGCTTCTTAACCGACTTGGACGAAATTTTGGGAAAAGTTCTTTTGTTACCCATTATTTTAACCCCTATATTTACATATTCCAAATTCGATTCCGTGTGTATGTCGGAAACCAGAATAGCTCTCGATATTTTGAAACTAACTTGATCTGCTCATGGTGTAGGAGAACTTATATAATAAACCTGAAGTCTCTAGCTCTTGTAGTCTCTGAGATCTACGCGTTCATACAGACGGACGGACAGACGGATATGACTTTATTGACTCGGCTATTGATGCTGATCAAGAGTATATATACTTATTGGGGTCGGAGATGCTTCCTTCTGCTTGTTACATACTTTTACACGAAACCATTATACCCTGTTTTACCCATTTTATGGGTTCAGGGTATAAAAAGAGAATGTGGTATTGTTAATTTGGACTCGTCAACTGGAGCTGGAACGCATTGGGTAGCTTACTATAAAGTGGATGAGGAATGCAGATATTTTGATAGTTTTTGAAATTCGGCACCACCTTTAGAACTTATAAGATATTTGGGGGAGAAGATAAAATACAATTATAATCAAATACAACGATTTGTCACATTAAGCTGCGGTCACTTAAGTCTTAGGATTTCAATCCTTGCCACAAAATCGCTTTTAAGGTAAGTGGTTGAATAAAGAAGAAAGAAAATTGTACTATTTTTGTATATATGTAGGGTTGGCAGCTCTAGTAGAGCTAGCAGCTGATGGTAATGGGTCTGATAAATATCATATAAGTAAATAACAATGATCGATAGTTTATCGGTTAAGAAGCTGTTCTATAAATATTAAGTATGGAATAAGTAGTTGTAACTGAACCGGCGAAGCGCTAAGACGTAGAAATTAAGAAGCATTGAACTATTTAGGGCCGGTTTCTCCATGTCCAATTAAAGTGCCAATTAGTTAATTTCGGCATAACTTTAATGCTCGTGTTAAACCAGTTTGGTTTTCTCAATGCAAAGTTAACCTTATTCGTTCAGATACTATCGCTCTGATGGTGCTGCCAACTAATTACGAGGAAATCACCTGTTTGGTGTGGTATATTTTTTGTTTTGTGACCGCCAAATTCGAAACAAATGCTTAAAACATTAACTGTATTGAGCGCGGCTAAAATATATAAGCGCCAACGTAAGAAAAACGTTTCGGTTGCTGAGAAGCATGCATTTAATGTTCTTGTGAAGTCAAACCAAAGTATTTTGTATAATAATAAAATAATGCAATGCAAGTGACGGCTTGAATCAGGTAATTGCCTAACGATGGTTTTAGCGATATTTATATCGGCCCTTTAACGAACGATAAATGTTAGCCGGCACTCAGGCATCGGTTAAGTTTATCGCACGCTAAGCCCTAAACGAACATTGAGAAACTCAATTTTGACTAAACTTGGGATAGTTACGCTAACCGGACATTGAGAAACCGGCCCTTAAAGTCAACAATGAAATGTGGAAAAAGTGAACGAAAAAATTGATGATCATATTATACTTTACTCTAAGAAGTCTACAGTTGTTTTATTTTACGGTGGCTTTAAAAGGAACAGTTCTACAACTTTGGGGGCTCAACCGGGATGAAAAAGAGAATGAAAAAAAAAAAATGATGAAATTCGGTGGCAAAATTTGCGTTTAAAATTGCGACGAAAGACGTTCAAGTTCAGCGCAGTTAACACTATTTAACTACGTTGATGGAGATGGTTGCAGTCAACATTACTTGACTACGTTGATAAAAAGGTGGCAGAAAAAGTGAAATTCTGCGAAAGTATTCAGTTGCTGGCGAATACTTTGTACGTCGATAAGACAAAAACGCTACAAGCAGAGACGCTGGTGGCGTGAACTACGGTGTAAAGCGGCAGACGCGACGATCGACGACGCCTGGCGCATTTAAAAAGGAATAACGTTGAACGAAGCAGGCACAAAGCAGAGACGCTTGTGGCGTGAACTACGGTGTAAAGCGACAGTCGCGACGATCGACGACGCCTGACGCAGCTAAGAGGGATTAACGGCGAAAGAAGCAGACACAAAGCTGAGGGTGATCATTGTGCGACACAATACGGCGTGATCTACGGTGTAAAGCGGCAACAGACGACGGCTGGCGCAATTTGGAAGGAAGAACAGCAAAAGAAGCAGACACAAAACATGATTGTAGCGCGAAAAACTACGCAGCTTAAAATCAAAAATGCTTATTTCTTTTACAGTTTTTGAGTTAGAGCCACCAAATTTTGTGCCAAAATAGGTGATTATAGCCTCCAAAAAAATGCATAAAAGTTGTGAATACCACGATAATCCATACAGCCCAAGCTGCCCCAAACCGCCCCAATGCCTCACTTAAAACGGGAATGCGTGTATTTTTCAAAGTGTCAAAGCTAGAGTCACCAAATTTAGTAGGAAGATAGCTTTTAACAATCACCAAAAAACTGCATCAAAGTTTTGGAGCCACGCCCCCCCGTTCCGAGACCCTGCATTTTGAAATCAAAAACGCCTATAATTTTTACATTTTTTGAGCTAGAGCCGCCAAATTTGGTCCCAAGATAGGTGATGAAGAAACCCAAAAAATGTGGATGGCGCAACCCCCCCCCCCCCTCCCCCTCCACCATTCCACCATATTCTACTAACTTTGAGCTAGCGTCACCAAATTTGGTATGAGGATAGTAATTAACATCATTAACAGATCTGCTGCAAAACTTTGGATGCCACGCCCCCCCCCCCCCATACCATCAACCAGCACCCAGCCCCCCTTCTACCATATTCTACTAACTTTGCCCTAGAGTCACCAAATTCGGTTTGAGGATAGCTATTGACAACATACACAGATCTTTAGCCAAAATTTTGATGCCACGACCCAGCCCCCCCATACCTCTACCAGCCAACCATCCACCATATTCTTCTGACTTTGAGCTAGAGTCACCAAATTTGGAAGGAAGGTAGCCTTTTGGCATCCCCATCTGCACCAGACAATCTTTGGGGCAGCCTACACCCCTGCCGTATCCACACCCCATTGCAATCAGCTCTCTTTTAATCTGTTTTACTACTGGTATCGAGTATACCGCAGTCGGGTGCGTCCGACTGCAACGTTTCTACTTGTTAAAGAATGATACTGGCCATAAGCTGGAATTATTGTATTTAGGACCATATACAGTAGTACAAATAGAAGTTAATGATAATATTTTAATAATAGATACCAAGAATAAGGAACAGAAAGTTCATAAGAACAGAAAAAATAAAATAATTAAAGTTTAATATTTTTTTCCTTTTCAAATTTCAATTTGGTCTGATCAACCAATAAAATTAATAATAATAAGCCAATAAAGAATAAATAAAACCATCTTATATTTCAAACATATTATATTTTAAATTTTCATATATATATCAAATAAATTCATATACACTTTTAAATTTAATTAAAATAAAACAAAATAATAATAAATAAAAAAAAATATTTGAGTATAAATAAAAATATTGAAAAAAAATTTTAATTACATAAATAATATTAGTTTAATTCTAAAATAACTTCATAAATTACGTTATTTTTTAAAAGGAGGGAGATGTAGCATAAAATATACGCTATAAATTAATATAAGAACAACAAAACTTTGTTGCTGTTCAATTGCATGCATAAATTCATATAACAACAACAATTGAATGTTGTTGTTTAAGTGCACGCTTAAACCCAAATCGGGGGAACGACACTTTGTCGTTACGTAAACATAAGGCTTAGAAGTCCAAAATGCCAAATTTCTTAAACCATTACAAATACAAAGACTCCTTTAACCATAACAGACACATCATTAGGTGCATTTGACAGAGTAATAGTGGATACTATAGGCCCACTACCAAAATCAGATAGCGGTAACGAATATGCAATTACATTAATATGTGATTTGACAAAATATCTCGTAGCAATACCAATACCTAATAAAAATGCTAATACAGTTGCAAAGGCAGTATTCGAATCTTTTATTTTAAAGTTCGTTCCTATGAAGACGTTCATTTCGGAAATGGGAACGGAATATAAAAATTCCATAATTAGTGACTTGTGCAAATATTTAAAAATTAACAATATAACATCAACAGCACACCATTACCAAACAGTAGGAACAATAGAAAGAAGTATCGAACTTTCAACGAATATATTCGATCATATATCTCAGTTGACAAAACAGACTGGGATGTATGGCTTCAATATTTCGTATATTGTTTCAACACAACCCCCTCTATGGCACACAATTACTGCCCTTATGAGCTTATTTTTGGCAAACCAAACAATTTGCCTAAATACTTTAATAGTAAAGATATAGATTCTCCTTTATACAATATAGATGATTAAGCTAAAGAAGCTAAGTTTAGATTAGAAATGGCTTATAAAAGAGCAAGAAGTATGTTAGAAAAACATATAGCTAAAAATAAAGAATATTACGATAGAAACGTAATTGATTTTGAATTAAAAGTAGGGGATATGATCTTATTAAAAAATGATACTGGCCATAAGCTACAATCAGCATATTTAGGACCGTATACAGTAGAAAAAATAGAACCTAACGAAAATATTTTAATTAAAGATAATAAAAATAAAAAACAAAAAATTCATAAGGATATATAACCAATAATAATAATAAAAAAAAGTAATTAGAAAAAAAATCTTTTTATATTTTACACATTTTATATTCTATATTTTCTAAAAAAAAAAACATAATACAAAAATAACTTCATATACACTTACTATTTTACTAAACTTAATTACATTAAAAAAAAATTAATTTTAAACTAAAAATTAAAAAAATATACTAAATAAATTTAAAAATAAAAATTTACATAAACAATAATATCAATTAATTTCAAAGTAACTTCTTATAACGTTATTTTTTAAAAGGAGGGAGATGTAGCATACAATATATGTCATACATTAATATAATAACAACACTTTGTTGCTGTTCAAGTGCATGCATAAATACATATAACAACAACAATTCTTTGTTTCATTGCACCCTTAAAGTATGCTTCAAATAATGATCAATACTAACGTAACTTTACGATATTTCCGGTGCTTCTTAGCCGACTTGGACGAAATTTTGGGAAAAGTTCTTTTGTTACCCATTATTTTAACCCCTATATTTACATATTCCAAATTCGATTCCGTGTGTATGTCGGAAACCAGAATAGCTCTCGATATTTTGAAACTAACTTGATCTGCTCATGGTGTAGGAGAACTTATATAATAAACCTGAAGTCTCTAGCTCTTGTAGTCTCTGAGATCTACGCGTTCATACAGACGGACGGACAGACGGATATGACTTTATTGACTCGGCTATTGATGCTGATCAAGAGTATATATACTTTATGGGGTCGGAGATGCTTCCTTCTGCCTGTTACATACTTTTACACGAAACCATTATACCCTGTTTTACCCATTTTATGGGTTCAGGGTATAAAAAGAGAATGTGGTATTGTTAATTTGGACTCGTCAACTGGAGCTGGAACGCATTGGGTAGCTTACTATAAAGTGGATGAGGAATGCAGATATTTTGATAGTTTTTGAAATTCGGCACCACCTTTAGAACTTATAAGATATTTGGGGGAGAAGATAAAATACAATTATAATCAAATACAACGATTTGTCACATTAAGCTGCGGTCACTTAAGTCTTAGGATTTCAATCCTTGCCACAAAATCGCTTTTAAGGTAAGTGGTTGAATAAAGAAGAAAGAAAATTGTACTATTTTTGTATATATGTAGGGTTGGCAGCTCTAGTAGAGCTAGCAGCTGATGGTAATGGGTCTGATAAATATCATATAAGTAAATAACAATGATCGATAGTTTATCGGTTAAGAAGCTGTTCTATAAATATTAAGTATGGAATAAGTAGTTGTAACTGAACCGGCGAAGCGCTAAGACGTAGAAATTAAGAAGCATTGAACTATTTAGGGCCGGTTTCTCCATGTCCAATTAAAGTGCCAATTAGTTAATTTCGGCATAACTTTAATGCTCGTGTTAAACCAGTTTGGTTTTCTCAATGCAAAGTTAACCTTATTCGTTCAGATACTATCGCTCTGATGGTGCTGCCAACTAATTACGAGGAAATCACCTGTTTGGTGTGGTATATTTTTTGTTTTGTGACCGCCAAATTCGAAACAAATGCTTAAAACATTAACTGTATTGAGCGCGGCTAAAATATATAAGCGCCAACGTAAGAAAAACGTTTCGGTTGCTGAGAAGCATGCATTTAATGTTCTTGTGAAGTCAAACCAAAGTATTTTGTATAATAATAAAATAATGCAATGCAAGTGACGGCTTGAATCAGGTAATTGCCTAACGATGGTTTTAGCGATATTTATATCGGCCCTTTAACGAACGATAAATGTTAGCCGGCACTCAGGCATCGGTTAAGTTTATCGCACGCTAAGCCCTAAACGAACATTGAGAAACTCAATTTTGACTAAACTTGGGATAGTTACGCTAACCGGACATTGAGAAACCGGCCCTTAAAGTCAACAATGAAATGTGGAAAAAGTGAACGAAAAAATTGATGATCATATTAAACTTTACTCTAAGAAGTCTACAGTTGTTTTATTTTACGGTGGCTTTAAAAGGAACAGTTCTACGACTTTGGGGGCTCAACCGGGATGAAAAAGAGAATGAAAAAAAAAAAATGATGAAATTCGGTGGCAAAATTTGCGTTTAAAATTGCGACGAAAGACGTTCAAGTTCAGCGCAGTTAACACTATTTAACTACGTTGATGGAGATGGTTGCAGTCAACATTACTTGACTACGTTGATAAAAAGGTGGCAGAAAAAGTGAAATTCTGCGAAAGTATTCAGTTGCTGGCGAATACTTTGTACGTCGATAAGACAAAAACGCTACAAGCAGAGACGCTGGTGGCGTGAACTACGGTGTAAAGCGGCAGACGCGACGATCGACGACGCCTGGCGCATTTAAGAAGGAATAACGTTGAACGAAGCAGGCACAAAGCAGAGACGCTTGTGGCGTGAACTACGGTGTAAAGCGACAGTCGCGACGATCGACGACGCCTGACGCAGCTAAGAGGGATTAACGGCGAAAGAAGCAGACACAAAGCTGAGGGTGATCATTGTGCGACACAATACGGCGTGATCTACGGTGTAAAGCGGCAACAGACGACGGCTGGCGCAATTTGGAAGGAAGAACAGCAAAAGAAGCAGACACAAAACATGATTGTAGCGCGAAAAAACTACAACGTAAAGCAGAGGAAGACGAATACGTGTGCTCATGTATATTTGATTCTTAGAGAGACGACAAACGGGTGTAGTATACATTAAATTTAACATTGTGTCTACATAGTTCTGTTATAAGCTAAACTGGTAACATTAACGAAGAAATTGTTATACAATGTGAAGAAATGCGCATGAAAAGAATGCGTTGATAGAAAATAAGTGAGATATATAGAGATTTAAAACTAAATTATGCTTCTAGAAGAAATTACATGTCTCACTGTTGAAAGCCTTAAAGAAAAATTTAAATTATTATCTTTACCAAGTTCAGGTGTTAATATAGAATTGCAACAACGATTAATTAATTATTTCAATTTAGATAACAGCGAGTTAAATAGTGACAGCTCGTCTTACGAAGAACCAGAGAACTTCGAAATGGAAGCATCGACATTTACATTGAGGGATATCGGAGATTCCCTTATGGTTTTTACCGGCAATGGTTCTCCAGACGTTGATGAATGGCTACTTGATTTTGAGTTGAATGCGGTAACAGTTAAGTGGAACGATTTACAAAAATTTATTTATGGTAGACAGTTAGTTAAAGGTGCAGCAAAACTATTTTTGAATAGTCAAACCGAAGTAAATAATTGGAATACGCTGAAGCAAGCATTAAAATTAGAGTTCAGTGAGAAGCGTTCAGCAAAAGAAGTTCACAAACTATTAACAGATCGAAAGAAGAAACAAAATGAGGCTTTAACTGAATATTTCTATGTAATGAAGAGCATTGCAAATCAGTGTAAGTTAGATGATGAAAGTTTAATGGACTACATTATTGATGGAATTCCTGATTCAAAGCAGAATAAAAAGTGTTTGTATCATGCCTCAAATCAAATAGAATTTAAACAAAAAATGAAGATTTATGAAAGATTTTTTTCCAGTCAAGAGACTAAACAAACACCAAAGGGTGGCAATAACTTAGTCAAGAGCAGCAAACCAGATAGGCGTTGTTTCAAATGTGGTGGAAACGATCACTTTGCAAAAGAATGAAAAGAGGAGGGATTTAAATGTTTTAAATGCAATCAAGTAGGACACAAGGCAAACCAGTGCGAGGCAAAACTTTTTAATAAACAAGTAAAGAACGAATCAGCAACCATGCAGCAGTGTTCTCAATCTGTATTTAACCGTGCTCTTAAAACAATCATAATTAATGGCAAGCAAATCACAGCTTTGTTTGATTCTGGTAGCGATTTATGCACCATTCGACAAACCATTTAAAAGACAGTTCAGCCAGTTGTTCTTAAGATGAATGTGAAGGAATTGTGTGGTATAGGTGGGAAAAAGATTTACACTTTGGGTTCATTCGAAGTTTCGACCAGGCTAGATAATGTTCCGATTAAAATGTGCTTCCATGTTGTCCGTGATGAAGATAGTCTGTACGACGGAGTAATCGGTTGCGATGTTTTGAATTTAGTCAATGCTTCGATTAGTTCGAACGGAGTTTATTTTCAAGCAGTAAAAATAGATAATGTTCGAGACACTGGGACAGAAAAACAAACAAGTGAATTAGCTCATCATAGCGAAATTCAAGAAATCATACAAGAAGAACAAAAGTCGAACATTCCTGAATTACAAAGCGTTTTTCAACAGCTGTTATTAGCTGATATAAGTAACAAGTTAACTGCAGAAATCAATGTCGCGCATTTAAACATTAATTTAAAGACGCAAGTTAAAGAGTTGGTAGAGGATTATAAGCCAAAGCAGCCAAAGTCAAGTCCTGTAGAAATGAAGATAATCCTAAAAGACGAAGTTCCAGTCTATCAGAGACCCAGACGCTTACCATACGCCGACATAGAGAAAGTTGATAAGCAGATAAAAGATTGGTTAAATGAAGTAATAATTCGTAATAGCGTTTCAGAGTACGCATCTCCAATCGTTTTAGTGTCTAAAAAAGATGGTACCAAAAGACTTTGTTGTGATTACTGAAAGCTAAATGAAAAAATTATTCGCGATTATTTTCCCATGGTTTTGATTGATGATGTTTTGTACAAGCTGAAAAAAGGGAAAGTATTTACGACTTTGGACTTATCTAATGGTTTTTTTCATGTGCCAGTGCAAGAGAATTCACGCAAGTATACGTCGTTCGTAACACCCAAGGGCCAGTACGAATTCTGTTTCGTACCATTCGGAATTTCTAATTCTCCGGCCGTGTTTATGAGGTATATTTTTGCAGTTCAAAGACAGTTGATAGATAACGGTACTATATTCGACAAACCATTTAAAAGACAGTTCAGCCAGTTGTTCTTAAGATGAATGTGAAGGAATTGTGTGGTATAGGTGGGAAAAAGATTTACACTTTGGGTTCATTCGAAGTTTCGACCAGGCTAGATAATGTTCCGATTAAAATGTGCTTCCATGTTGTCCGTGATGAAGATAGTCTGTACGACGGAGTAATCGGTTGCGATGTTTTGAATTTAGTCAATGCTTCGATTAGTTCGAACGGAGTTTATTTTCAAGCAGTAAAAATAGATAATGTTCGAGACACTGGGACAGAAAAACAAACAAGTGAATTAGCTCATCATAGCGAAATTCAAGAAATCATACAAGAAGAACAAAAGTCGAACATTCCTGAATTACAAAGCGTTTTTCAACAGCTGTTATTAGCTGATATAAGTAACAAGTTAACTGCAGAAATCAATGTCGCGCATTTAAACATTAATTTAAAGACGCAAGTTAAAGAGTTGGTAGAGGATTATAAGCCAAAGCAGCCAAAGTCAAGTCCTGTAGAAATGAAGATAATCCTAAAAGACGAAGTTCCAGTCTATCAGAGACCCAGACGCTTACCATACGCCGACATAGAGAAAGTTGATAAGCAGATAAAAGATTGGTTAAATGAAGTAATAATTCGTAATAGCGTTTCAGAGTACGCATCTCCAATCGTTTTAGTGTCTAAAAAAGATGGTACCAAAAGACTTTGTTGTGATTACTGAAAGCTAAATGAAAAAATTATTCGCGATTATTTTCCCATGGTTTTGATTGATGATGTTTTGTACAAGCTGAAAAAAGGGAAAGTATTTACGACTTTGGACTTATCTAATGGTTTTTTTCATGTGCCAGTGCAAGAGAATTCACGCAAGTATACGTCGTTCGTAACACCCAAGGGCCAGTACGAATTCTGTTTCGTACCATTCGGAATTTCTAATTCTCCGGCCGTGTTTATGAGGTATATTTTTGCAGTTCAAAGACAGTTGATAGATAACGGTACTATATTTTTGTATATGGACGATATCATAATACCCTCAGAAAACGAGGTGGAAGGTCTTAAAAAGTTGAAGGAAGTCTTAAAAGTTGCACAAGTGTCGGAGCTAAAAATTAAATGGGAAAAATGCTAAATATTATGTCGTAAAGTAAATTTTCTCGGATACATAATAGAGAATTCAACAATAAAACCTTCAGTAGAAAAGACATTAGCAGTAGACAATTTCCCAGTTCCACGAGATAAAAAAG
>JAWNNU010002323.1:0-25167 GCA_035044585.1 Scaptomyza polygonia
CCCTGCTAAGTGAGTATTCGCGGTCGCTGCGAACGCTTCCCCCTTTGCCTTTATCTCCTCAAAAAAAACTTTGGCTCACGAAGCTTCGTGATGCCCCTGTATCAACCGTCGCCTTCGCCACTCGGTCCCCGACCTTCACCATGGCGACTATGCGACTGTTCTCGACTCTGAGAGGACATTCTAATTTCGGGACTGACTCGCGCCGGCGCCCATCCGATCCCGATCCGGATGACGCGGCTGCCCGTTTCCCGCTCTCCTTCCGCAACATGCCAAATCGCTCACGCCTTGAGCACCACACTGTCTACAGGATACCACCTTAGGATTTGGGCATTCTCTTGCAAAGTGTCCCCCTTGTGAGCAGTTGTAGCACACGCGACTCACGACTGCCGACCTAACCTGTTCGCGCCCCATCATGTTGTTCGAAATTTCATCGCGCCTGATGGCGGGATGACTACCAATCTCATTTCGCGCTAACGGTACCTGTGCTGGCGGACTCCTAAACGGATTAGGCGGCTTGGCGGGTGTGTCCATGCCACCGGACCTACCCTGATACCCAAGAACCCTTGTCTGGTTGTACCCCGTCTCCCCTTGGACCTGACCCGGGATGCTTTCGAACTCTGAGGCTATCTGTGTTAGCTGAGACAAGTCTTTAAAATCACTCCGTCGAATATATAGGCGGTACTCCCGAGAAAGTTTCTCGTATACTCTTTTCAGCTCCTGCTCAGGAGTATAACTGGCGTGCCACATTAATCTCTTCAGGTTGACTAAATATTCTTTATACCCTTCCCCTACGCGTTGTCGGCGGGCCCTGATTTCGTCCTCTAACCTGTCAAAGTATTGGGGAGGCAGAAAGAATCCTAAAAATTCTCTTTTGAACGTTCCCCACGTCACGTCCCTTAATCCGCTCGTTGAGAACCAACTACCTGCCATGCCTGTCAAAGCCTCGCTCATCGCTCTCGGTATGCGATTCAGATCTATATCGTACGTTTGGGCGCGTTCTTCTAATGTTTCTATGAACGCCAGTGGGTCAGAGTAACCGTCAAACTTAACACCCCATTTCCTAACCTGATCATGGACAACCATGTAATGCCGGTGACTGTAAGCGAGCTCGTACATTTGCCTGTAATCCGCCTGATCCTCCTGGGTACTAAACATGGGCGGTCCTACGGGCGCACGTGGCTGGGTGATGGTGGCAATTCTCCTGATGACCCTGATAACGCCAACAAATCGGATTCCGATTTTTGTCTGGGTTGCGTCCCTTCACTAATGACAGTGGGTGGGACGGGTGACCCTCGGCTCTTGGCGAACTTCCGCTCCCATTCGCCCAACCGGTTCCAGGTTGACGAACTATGGCCCCCCAATTTTATCAAATCACATACCCGTTTCCGTAAATCTTCTACCTTGCCTGAGCGATTCGTTCCAGGTCCTCCTTCCGGCAGTGGTATAGCCATCCTAGACTCACGCCCGGGTTGTCGCATCCTTTTTCTTCTACGCTTTTGTTGTACTCCATGGTCGTTGCTCGTGAAAATTTTTTTTTTTTTTTAATTTATTCAATTTTAATTTAATTTATTTCAGTTTTATTTAATTTAATAAAAATTTTATTTAATTTATTTAAATTTCGTTTAATTAAAATTTTTTTATTTAGTTTAATTTTAATTTTTGTCTATTTAAAATTTTTCCACTCTCGTCCCACTGTACAACGATCAGCCACCACGCCCAATACCAATTTTAACCTTTGGGTGTTGGCGTGTGCTGCGCTTTCACAGTCAGCGTTCGCGCTGCTCCGCTGTGATCACTTTTCACGACCGACACTGTTTCCCGCGATTTTAGCCGTTTTCTAGCCGAACGCTCACGTCTGTCTTTTCGCTATTCCCGTTCGCTTAGTTGGTGCGTCTTCTTTCACCGTCAACTTCGCTGCACGTGCACTCTAAGCTTCGACCGATTTGCTGCTTAACACATACCGAATAATTTTTTCGCGACGACTGTACGTTTGACAAATTTTTCTAGCGCCAACTGACCATCTGGCACCTTTTATTGCCCTCGCCGTTACTTTCAGTTTTTTTTTTTGTTCTCTTGTTCTTAACGCGCGCGCGATCGCGTGGTATGACCGGGTATGTCCGACTATGACGATTTACACTTATTAGTAATATGTTTGGGGTTTTTCCTTCCAAATTATATTACTCCTCTTTCACTTGGGTCCCTGCTCGGGCGCCACTTGTAAAGTAGTTAATTTGCGGGGGTACAGATCTCAGTCTGTCCACGGTCCACGTCACAAGATATTTATATTTAACATCAGAGACGTTCGCGAAATGAAGGTTAGTGTCGCGACATTCGTCAGGCACCGCGGAAAATAGGCACCTCGACGGCTAGGGGATACGAGGTCAACTAACGCGTGTCCCCGAAACTACACGCGTTTAGATTCATTTCCTTTTATTGTTCTGACCTTCTCCTATTACTTACAGACTTAGCTTTTCTACTCTTACTGCTGGCTCTGGTTTATGACTCGCGTCTACTCATCTGCATGCTCGTTTTCTAACTACCTCGCCGGTCTCGCACTTGAGGTCGGCGCGCTTCTTGGTCTGCCCTTGCTCGCGACAATTGGGTCGCGTGTCGCGAGCGTGCCCTCGCTCTTTTGTCGCCGGCTTGGCTGCCCGGCGCTGGCTGCATTGCTTAGCCCATGGTTGAATTATACAAGGTTAAGTCATGCGCGGCAGAAGGAGCCTGTTGATAAGACCATGCGAGTGCAAGAGAGATAGCATAGTTGATGCTTCGATATTGCTTCATCGTCTTGTTTTAGTGTGCAAAAACGAGATAGAACGATGTGTGATTTTGTTTACATTTTTCAACAGAGGTTCTTATTTCAGAGCGTTGTGTGTTTTTGGCTACATGTGTAATTTAAATTTTTAAACTGATTATGTTAATGAAATAAAATGACATGAAACAGGTATAAACATATAAAATTTATAAACATAGTTCTAAAAAAGTAACGTAACCTTAAAATTCCACGAAAAATTCGTCCGCACTCACAACTTATCACGTTGACAGCTGCTTTGCGACTAACAACAGGCTCCTAAAAATTGAGCGAGCATGCTCTCACGACTTAACCATGTATAATTCAACCATGGCTTAGCCTATTCCTATTCTCTTATTCTAAGAGTAAATTGCAATTCATTTGTGCTTATCTATTGTGGATCATTACTTAATCACTTAATTACTAATTGTATAACTTGTTGTATTCATAAATCTTTCTTTGTCTTATATCTATTGATTCATAAGCCTTATTCTATCTGTATGTATAGTATGTATGTATATATATGTATGTGAGGGAGGTTCACGCTGGACCTACTTCACAAAGGAAACAGAATTCCTAGGCCATATCGTTACTACTGAAGGAATAAAAGCAAATCCGAATAAAATTGATGCCGTTAGAAATTATCCAATACCTAAGACTCCGAAACAAATTAAACAATTTTTAGGTTTATGTGGATTTTATAGAAAATTCATTCCAAATTTCGCAAATGTTGTCAAGCCTATGACATTGAAATTAAAAAAGGGAGCAAATGTAGATAAAAAGGATGAATCATATATTGCAGCTTTTGAAAAGCTGAAATTACTTGTAACTTCAGACCCAATTCTTACACATCCAGATTATAATAAACCATTTTGTCTTACAACAGATGCTAGTAATGTAGCATTAGGAGCAGTATTGACACAAAATCATAAACCAGTGTGTTTCGCTAGTAGAACACTAAACAAACATGAAGAAAATTACTCAGCAATAGAAAAGGAACTATTATCAATAGTTTAGGCAACAAAAACATTTAGAACTTATTTATATGGCAGAAAATTTGAAATTTTAAGTGACCATAAGCCATTTGTATGGCTAAACAATTTAAAAGAACCCAATATGAAACTCCAACGTTGGCAAATAAAATTAAATGAATTTGATTACACAATCAAGTATTTACCAGGCAAAGAAAATCACGTAGCAGACGCATTGTCACGTATACAATTTGACGAAAATCTATTAAGAGAAGAATCTAACGAGACAACTTGTGCAACTATACATAGTGCCCAAGAAGACAATCAAAATTATATTCAGATTACAGAAAGACCATTAAACTATTACAATAGGCAAATTGAATTAATCAAAGGATCAGGCAATAAGACAGAAGTAACCAATTACTTTCACAAAAAAAATTTAAAAATCACATACATACAAATGAATATTGCAAAAGCAAAAGAAATAATAAAAGAATATTTATGTTCAAAAAACAGTGTCTTATATTTTCACAACGACAATGATTTCCCAACTTTTCAAAACGCCTACCTAGAAATAATAAATCCAGAGAGCAAAATAAAAGCAATAAAAAGTAATTTAAAATTACAAGACTTACAAACATATGCCGAGTTCAAAGAAATAATATTAAAGAATCATAACGAATTATTACACCCAGGAATAGAAAAAACAATAAATTGGTTTAGAGAAAAATATTATTACCCAGATTATCAAAATATAATTCAAAATATTATAAATGAGTGTCAAATATGTAACATTTCAAAAACAGAACATAGAAATACAAAATTAAGTTTCGAGTTAACTCCAGAATCAAATTTTATCAGAGAAAAATATGTAATGGATTTTTATATAGTAGACAACAAACAGTTTTTATCATTTATTGACATATATTCCAAATTTGCGACATTAGTAGAAGTTAACAGCAGAGATTGGTTAGAACCTAAACGCGCAATTTTAATCCAATCGAAATTAAAGCAGACAAAGATTCAGCATTCATATGTGCAGCATTACAACAATGGTTGAAATCAGAAAATGAAAACATCAGTATAACCACAAGTAAGAACGGTATTGCAGACGTAGAAAGATTTCACAAAACAATCAATGGAAAACTTCGAATCATTAACAGTGACTCAAACATAGAAAACAAACAAACAAAATTCGAAATTATTTTATACACATATAATCATAAAACAAAACACAAGACAACTAACAAAACACCAGCCGACATATTTTTATACGCAGGAACACCTAACTATGACAGACAAGAAAATAAAAAGAGACAAATAGAAAAACTTAACAAGACACGAGAGCAGTATGAAATAGATACCAGATACATGGCATCACCATTAGTTAAGTCAAAAACAACTAACCCATTTAAAAAAACAGGTACTTTAAGACAATTAGATGAAAAACATTTTGAAGAAACAAATAGAGGCAGGTGTTGGGTCAGAACCCAATAATTATAGCATTACCTTGACACTGTATATTTGAAATATTGCGCCTAACACTGTTAAAGTTAAGCGCCCAACTCTGTTACTCTAAGGTTAACGTAACTCACTTTATCACAGTGATTGTGAATTGAATTTGTAGAAGGGAAGAAGAAGTTACTAGATAAGCTGGTGAATAAATAAATGGTGCAGCGAACAGAACTAATAGCTAAAAACTCTAAATCGCTTTAATGTGAAAGTTTTACACCCCCACCTAAATTAGACAACTAATCGCAACAGTCAAGAAAACGCTCTTGAATTTACATTTTGGCGCCCGAGCAGGGACCGTGTTTAATTTTCAGTTCAATTTAAAGTCTTTGTGAAAGTGCAATTACTCTGCAGGTACAAGCACATTTTAGACATGTACATTGCTCGTAAAGTGAGGTTCTGTTCGCCGCAACCGTCTTAATTGCACATCTTGTACGCGGTTATAAGAATTGCTCTGCCAATCGCTATATTCGCGCATATTAGAGCGCCACCCAACCAACGGTTTGGATTTACGCTCACGACCGGCTGATCGCCGCCAACCATCATACAAAGCGCCTGCAGTGTGTACACAGCCACCATTAAGCCAGTGTCACTGAAGGTTGTTGTTGGAGTCCATTCTTCATCCTCCGCAACAGGTCGTCGTTGGAGTGGACATCTCATCCTCCTTCGACATAACCTGGATTGCACGTGCACTCACGCACTGCACCCCCCCTCTTCGTCGCACAGCCGCCAACACATCAGTTGGCGCGCACTGCATATCGTCGTCTCGCTCTCGCTTGCGTCACGCCGCTGCTGCCTTTGTGAGCACACCCGCTACAACGCAAGTGATCTAGTTCGTCGTTGGAGTGGACATCTCATCCTCCTTCGACATAACCTGGATTGCACGTGCACTCACGCACTGCACCCCCCCTCTTCGTCGCACAGCCGCCAACACATCAGTTGGCGCGCACTGCATATCGTCGTCTCGCTCTCGCTTGTGTCACACCGCTGCTGCCTTTGTGAGCACACCCGCTACAACGCAAGTGATCTAGTTCGCCGTTGGAGTGGATATCTACATAACCTTAAGCCAATCGGTCATAACCTGCAATCGGTGCACATGCACTTACGCATTGCTGCACCCCCGCATCTCTCAGTCGCACACACCTCAGCTAGTGCGCATCACATACCGTCGACTCTTTCTGACACACATATAGCACTACAGCTGATCGGTAACACAAGCTTTGTGCTAAGTGCCCATATCTGCTTGCACACGGTGTTGCCATATCGTTGTTTAAAAAAGGGTAAACAAATACGCCGCTTATTTGTCATTATTTAATTGAGATGCTGTCATTGGAGCAACTTAAAAACCAGCGTGTTAATGTTCGCCGAAACATTACTCGCATTAGCAAGGCGATCGAACCTAGCCAGCAGCTATCACCATTGGAATTAACTTGCCGGTTGTCAATTTTGGAAGCAAATTTCAAAAATGCTCTCAGTATGCAAGGAGACATTGATGTAGCTAACCCTGATGAAGCACGCGACTCTCACGGTGAAATTGAGGAATTGTTTATTCGCACCAAGGTGTGCATTCAGGAGCAGCTAGGACCTGACGCACACAGCACCGTAAATGACATGACATTAAATGTTGGGCATACATCGTCAGTCAAACTGCCGCGGCTGTCTCTGCCAACATTCGATGGAAAATACTCCGATTATCAAAACTTTATCACGTCGTTTAAACAAGTGGTGGGCAACCAATCATTATTGTCACCAATCGAAAAGTTTAACCAGTTACTAAATTGTCTTCGTGGTCCAGCGCTAGAAACGGTTCGAGCATTCCAAGTAACTTCAGACAATTACGCAAAGACTCTGGAACGATTGAAGAATCGCTATGATAACCCGACACTAGTATTTTTGGATAATATTTCATCACTTTTCGCATTGCCGAATGCTGCCAAATCTAGTGGTCAGCAGTTGCGCAGTCTCATCGACAATGCTTCTGCATTATATAACTCGTTGCTGTCCCTAGGTAATGAATCGCAAATTGCCCAGGCCATGCTCATCTTCATAGTCATGGGGAAAGTGGACCAAGAGACCAAGCGAAAATGGAATGAATCTCTAGTTTACACATCCCTCCCGTCGTGGGACAACTGCATCCGAATTGTCGAACGACATTGTCAGTATCTAGAATCAATTGGCAAACCTGCTGCTGATGTCTTTGTGAACCAACAAGGTGGTCACAAACCTCGCTCACCACGACTTCAGACAAGTTCGTCATTCAATTGTACAACACAAACTTGTAACATATGCTCGAGCACAGATCATAGAGCCTCCAAATGCTCGCAATTAATCAATCTTACCATAGAGAGCCGCTAAACCTCAATCAAGCGACTCGGACTCTGTATCAATTGCCTAAACAAGGGTCATCATGTAGCGAAATGCCCATCTAACCAGAGGTGCCGTAGCTGTTCGTTACCGCATCGCACCTTGCTACATCGAGACGCAGCGGGCTCATCATCAACACAGACGTCAGCTCTCCAACATAGTTTAACTGTATCGCCAGCTCAGAATGCAGTCGCACATACGCATACAGACATTCGCTCGGATTGTGTCATATTAGCCACAGCATTGGTCCTTGTAAAGGATTCTTCTGGATGCTACAAGGTAGGACGCGCCCTGTTGGACTCATGCTCACAGGTCAACTTCATATCTGAAGATTTTGCCCAGACACTCCACTTGTCGAGAGTCTAGCGTGATTTGGAGATTCGCAGCATCGGCGAGTCACGAACCCTCATTAAGCATCGCACATCCACAACAGTTAAGTCACGCCATAACGAATTTGAGCTTCAACTCGACTTCTGCGATACACTACATTTCGCATACGATCCGGACTCCGAAATTGACATATCTACGTGGAATCTCCCACCAAACTCGACGTTAGCAGATGAAGGCTTCAACAAATCGAGACGCATCGATTTGCTTCTAGGCACCGAGACCTTCTTCGACATTCTGGCAGTAGGTCAAATCAAGCTTGGTCATCAGTTGCCAGTGCTTCAGAAAACTTTACTAGGATGGGTAGTTTCTGGTCGGTGTCAAGCCAGCCCCAAAATACTACATCAATACTCACTGACTGTGGACGAAGCCATCAGCAAAAATGTGGAACGTTTGTGGCGTATCGACGAAGTCAACAATGCGGCGGAAATCTTCACGCCAGAGCAGCGCAACTGTGAGGAAACAGACAACAAAACCGTTCATCGATCACCTGATGGCCGCATAGTCGTTCGACTTCCATTTAAGGATGACCCCAGCATGCTTGGATCATCGTTTGACACTGCCAGAAGACGATTCCACGCACTCGAACGCAGTCTTGCCAAAAGACCTGAGGTCATGTCAAATTACGTTAATTTCATGCAGGAGTTTCAAGACTTGGGCCACATGAACCTTGTAGAACATCCGAAGCTGCACACTCCACATTATTATATCCCGCAACATTGCGTGATTAAGCCTAGTAGCACATCAACAAAGCTGAGGGTCGTTTTTGACGCGTCGTGTCAGACATCGTCTCAAAAATCGCTTAACGACTTGCTTATGGTCGGGCCGACCATTCAACCTGATCTCTACTCATTACTTTTACGTTTTCGAATGCATCAGTACGCAATAACTGCAGATGTCGTTAAAATGTTCCGTCAGGTCCATGTGGCCGCAGAGGATCGAAAATATCAATACATACTCTGGAGAACCTCGCCATCTGAACCAGTTCGCACCTTTGAGCTTAATACTGTAACATATGGCACGGCCGCTGCACCGTACTTGGCCATTCGTAGTATGTCATATCTAGCAGATCAACATATAAACCAATTTAAGATTGGTGCTCAGATCATCAAATCATCGTTTTATGTTGACGACTTTCTTGGTGGAGCGGACACTGTTGAAGCCCTTCGTCAAATCAAGAAGGAAGTAACAGCTGTGCTCCAGGATGGACACTTTGAACTCGCAAAATGGCACTCCAATCATGAAGATTTCGTTGACGATCGCACAGTGAAGGATCTAAATTTAGATGATGACACAATTACCAGTACTCTCGGTCTGAAGTGGGATCAACGATTGGACACGTTCATGTTTTCATTCTCACCACGATTCAGTTCGGACTCGGTTACCAAACGCACAATTCTGTCAATCGCTTCTTCGCTGTTCGACCCATTGGGACTCGTCACGCCTATTATCATAGTTGCCAAAATCATTCTGCAAGAACTATGGCTATTGAAGCTACACTGGGATGAATCTGTTCCCCAAGGAATTCAAACAGCATGGGCATCGCTTCTATCCTCACTCTCGTCGTTGGAAAAAGTAGCAGTACCCCGCTACTGCCTACAACCAAGTCTTCACAGCCTACAGATACATGGATTCTGTGACGCTTCCATTCGAGCGTATGGCTGCTGTATCTATGCTCGCTCGCTTGGGCTTGACGGCTCGCTAAAGGTACAGCTCATCACGTCCAGGTCACGAGTTGCCCCAACTAGGAAATTGTCGCTGCCTAAATTGGAGCTATGTGGGGCGCATCTCCTGTCACAACTTTATCGCAAAATTTCTGGAATCTTCTCAGACAAGCAGCCAACCACGTTCCTATGGTGCGATTCACAGATAGTCCTACACTGCAACATCAGCTCTTATCGTAGATGCATACTAGTGGTTGCTTGGATGATTCGATTCGCTCAGCGCACTCGAAATCTATCGTCATTTGATAGGCCCCCAACCCCCATGGAACTGCAGCGTGCCCTTTTTTGCATCGTTTGGAACATACAACTCACACATTTCACTGAAGAGATGTCACTGCTGCGTAAGGGTGAGCCTGTTCGCAACAAGCTCAGAAGCCTTTGCCCTTTCTTGCAAGT
The DNA here is from genome assembly GCA_035044585.1 of Scaptomyza polygonia. Classification (NCBI taxonomy): domain Eukaryota; kingdom Metazoa; phylum Arthropoda; class Insecta; order Diptera; family Drosophilidae; genus Scaptomyza; species Scaptomyza polygonia. Next base: position 10,146 of record JAWNNU010002323.1, read on the forward strand.
CACGGATGGATTCGAGCTCATCAAAGTTGGAGGTCGATTAGAACTGGCAAACATGCCAGACACCCAGAAACATCCCATTCTGCTCCCAAGTAAGGATGCCTTCGTAGAGCGGTATGTGCGTCACATTCATCGGCAGAACTATCATGCAGGACCAAAATCACTTGTTGCTCTAGTGCGCCTACAACTTTGGATAGTCAAAGCTCGTGACTTGGCGCGGCGAGTCGTTCGATCCTGCGTACACTGCGTACGCTACCGGCCAACTCTACAAGGCCAATTAATGGGACAATTACCCAAGGAACGTCTTACGCCTTCAAGACCATTCTCGCGGTGCGGCATAGACTTCTGTGGTCCAGTCAACGTCTACTTACGCGTTCGTGGCAAACCACCCACAAAGGCTTACATCGCTGTCTTTATATGCTTTGCCACAAAGGCAATACACGCCGAAGTCGTGTCTGATCTCACAACGGATAGCTTTATCGCAGCGCTCAAGCGCTTGATCGCCAGGCGCGGAATCCCAGCAGACATATTCTGTGACAACGTTACCAATTTCACAGGAGCGAACAACAAGCTTGAGGCGCTGAAGTTGTTTCTTTTCAAAAATGAAACAGTTCGCTCGATTACCAACTTTTGTGACTCTGAATTTGTTAACTTTCTTTTTATTCTGCCAAGGGCCCCACACTTTGGAGGCATATGGGAAGCAGCAGTTAAAAGCATTAAGGGATTGCTCAACCGCACACTTCGAGACACCAGGCTCACCTTCGACAAGCTTACAACCGCTGTTGCTGACGTGGAGGCAATACTAAACTCTCGACCCTTGTCACCGCTGTCTTCGGACCCAAATGACTTGGCCGCCCTCACACCCGGTCACTTCTTGGTCAGCGAAGCACTCCGCGCACTTCCCGAACATTCGATACCGGATGCTAAATTGGACGCCCTGGAGCGCTGGCAACGCGTTACTGCCATAAAACAACAAATTTGGCGGCGCTGGTCGCACGAGTACATTAACGAGCTTCAGATCCGCACAAACTGGACAAAATCATCGCCAAACTTATCCAACGGCGACATGGTCATTGTACACGAAGATAATCTTCCGCCACAACAGTGGCTGCTTGGTCGCATAGTCAATACCATTCCTGGAAAGGACAACTTTGTACGGGTCGCCGAAGTCCGCACTACCAAGGGAGTTATTCGACGGCCCATTCGTAAACTCGCATTGCTACCTGTTTCTTGAAAGTCAATCACATACTTTCAAGGAGGCCGGAATGTTGGGTCAGAACCCAATAATTATAGCATTACCTTGACACTGTATATTTGAAATATTGCGCCTAACACTGTTAAAGTTAAGCGCCCAACTCTGTTACTCTAAGGTTAACGTAACTCACTTTATCACAGTGATTGTGAATTGAATTTGTAGAAGGGAAGAAGAAGTTACTAGATAAGCTGGTGAATAAATAAATGGTGCAGCGAACAGAACTAATAGCTAAAAACTCTAAATCGCTTTAATGTGAAAGTTTTACACCCCCACCTAAATTAGACAACTAATCGCAACAATCAAGAAAACCCTCTTGAATTTACAGCAGGAAAGTTACCCATTTTAAATCAAAGTTTAAAAAGAAAAAGAAAACCAATTCAAGATTAGATTTTACACAAAACATTTATGTAAGCAACAAAATAACAAAAACTAAACCATTATTGTATCTGCAAATTAAAGAATTAATTGAACAAAATGCAAAAAATAATTACACATTTCAAAAAATATCATTAACGTCGTTATCTATTACAATTGTAAGCATAAGCTTTTGACTTTCGATGGTGACGGTTGTGTTTTTGAGTGTTCTTAATAATTTATTATTTTCTTGTGTTTGTGTACGGAATTAAAAGGTTTTTTTCAATTCTAGCAGTGATCGCAAACATACGTTATATATATATATATATATATATATATTTTTGTGTGCATCAATTGATTGCCGACTTAAGTCTCATTTTAACTTGCAGTAGAACTTACGCTGCAGTGCTTTGCAATATAGAAAACAAACGTATATATGTAAATACAAACATATATTTGCGTTTGCATACTCTGTGTACTCTGTGTTGTCGTTCGTACACTAACAACAAAAAGCTTGTTTATTTTTCTTGCTCTTGCTTGCCAGCATCAGTCCTCTCACGTTTTCGTCCGCTCTTATCCGACTACATGCGGTTGAATCTGCCAACGCGCTCACGCTCTCTCGCTTAAGATCTCTTCTGGTTTTTACCGTTTCTTTAGTGCTCATTGCATAGTCACTTTCATAGTTCATTCTTGCACCCTACTTTTGTTTGATAAATCATATCAAATTTATTTAATTATATTCAATATGCTTGTTTGCTGCAGTTCAAATTGCAAATTGGTTGGGTTTAACAACCAAGACTATATTCTCTGTCGGTTATGTGATAACATGATCCATATGAAATGTGCTGGCTTTACCGCCAAAATTAGAGACTGTTTACTCGCACACACTGGCCTGAAATGGAACTGTGAGCCCTGCAACGAAGTGATGAATGAATCATCCCAGTTAATGAGGCAGACTCACTAAGGCTTTAAAGCTATGCATGTTGAGTTTAATAACTTGCATGTATCGTTCAATGAGCTAAAGTCCAATTTTTAAAATGTCAAGATAATGATAGAATCTCCGAAGCGAAAAAAGATTATCGGATCGTAATTTGCTCAGGGCTCCACCTGTCCGACCTAACAATCCTCTCCTTGTCCCCAGTATAAATCCTCCAATGGGTACTACAACAAGCCCATTAATGTTATTTAACTCGCCTGCTCGTAACCCTAACATTGACACAAGCAATAACGACTTCGCTCCCAACCCAATTCTTGAACATTCCAACATACCAGCAAAAAGCGTGCATATTTATTCTACTGTACCCACCTGGGGCCCACAAGCCTCTTGTTGTTGTGCGTATATACACATATATATTTTCGTGTCTAGGCTAGCATCCGACACTTCGTTGGATGATGTGAGTGCCTATGTTAAAAGTCAAACTGATTCCCCGCGTATTACTGTGGAAAATCTTAAATTTAAACACGCCCGAAGCATATCTTCTTTCAAGTTGGGTGTTCCGCCCGAATTTTTCACAACAATTTGTTCTGAAAAGTTTTGGCCACCAAAGCTCGTGGTAAAAGAGTATGTTAACAGGCGAAACAATGTTAATAATGGCATAAGAATCAGTAGTGCACCGCCGGTTATCCATCCTGTTGCCTCAACTTCGACGGCAAAAAACTAATAAAAGTAGTTAGCTTGGCCTATCAAAATGTTCGAGGCCTTAACACTAAACTTTCTGAACTTTATGTAAACAGCTTGACCTTTGATTCACAGATAGCTGCATTCACAGAAACCTGGTTAAAACCTAATATATCGGATTATTCCGTTTTGCCTAATAAGTATAACTTACACAGATGCGACCACACCATCGGCAAGGGGGGCGGTGTTCTCATAGCTGTTGACTCTTGTATTTTCTCTGAACAGATTCATTCACATGATCATCCGGATATTGAGTTCTTATGTGTTAAAATATTATGTAGCGGCCGCTCATTGTATATTATTTGCTCATATATTCCTCCCAATTCTGATAATAACATTGACATATCACGTCTGAATGCACTTCAACTTGTTTCGTCGTTGTTGACGGATATGGATCAACTTATAGTGGTTGGTGATTTTAATTTGCCACATGTTGTATGGTCTGTGAATGACACATCTTCAGCGCAATTACCAGCAACTTCTGATGATTTTATCGATGGCCTTCTAGAGTTAGGCCTATCACAAGTTAACAGGGTGCATAACTGTAGTAATAAAATGTTAGATTTGATATTTGATTCTAACTCGGATTGCAGTAATGTTGGTAGAGTACTCCCTCTAGTGCTTTCTGAAGATACCTACCATCCAACCTTAGAACTTTCCCTTGAAATTCTTAACCTTAGTCCAGCACCTAATAATTCTTTAAAGAACCGTTGTTTTCGTTAAACTGACTTTACAAAATTGAATGATCTTCTCCAACACACTAATTGGTCTCACCTTTATTCTTGTAGTGATATAGAAACTGCCATTGCCAATTTTTACAAGACCTAGAATTCATATTTGGATATCTGTGTTCCCCTCACTGTTCCTTCAAGTGAAAATAAACCACCTTGGTTAACAAGGGAATCAAAATTAAAAAACGTGAAGACAAGATCCTATAAATCTGGAAATACAATAGATTTATCCTCGTTTATAATAGCAAAGTCTAATTTTATTTCTGTAAACACTATTTGTTATAACAATTATCTCAATCGATGCAGATTACATTTTTCTCGTGATCCAAAACAGTTTTATAAATTTGTTAACTCAAAACGTAAATCTTCTTGCTTGCCATCCTCGGATTACCTTGATAATACAAAAGCAAATTCCGATCAGGCAGTAGCCGATCTATTTGCTGAGTATTTTCAATCGGTTTACTCATCGAGTTCATATAGTTGCAATAATTCCTATCCTTTTCAAGTCCAAGCGTCAAACTGCATTTATATCCCCGTTATAGCTGAGTGTACGCTACTATGCGACCTTAACTCTATCAAACCGGGCTTTTTGCCTGGGCCAGATGGAGTGCCAGGTTGTATACTTAGATACTGTGCGGATTCACTTTGTAAACCATTACATAAATTATTTAACTTATCGGTTGACTCAGCTGTGTTTCCTGGTATATGGAAGGAATCTTTTATTATTCCACTTCATAAAAATTCTTCTAAGTCTAACGTTAAAAACTATAGGGGTATATCCAAGTTGTCTGCCATTCCGAAAGTCTTTATAAAAATTATATGCTCTCAATTGCAACATTTGTATAAATCAATTATTTCCCCTTACCAACACGGTTTTGTTAGGCGAAGATCTACTACCACTAACCTTCTTGAGTTTACTTCACTTGTGATGAAAGGGTGTCAGGCAAAAATGCAAACTGACGTCGTTTATACAGACTTTAGTAAGGCATTTGATTCTCTTAGTCATTCTTTGTTGCTTCATAAACTAGATATTGTTGGATTTCCAGCAAATCTCTTGTCATGGCTATCGGATTACTTGTATGGCCGAACACAAAAAATGGTTTTTAAATCTTCAGTATCCAAATCTATTTTTGTTACCTCTGGTGTTCCTCAGAGGAGTCACCTGGGACCATTTCTATTTAATCTCTTTATTAACGATCTTCCTGCTGTTATTACTGACTCTCGTGGTTATATTCTTGCTGATGATGTAAAGCTATGTTTCACCTACAATGATGATTCTCTATGTAACTTACTACAATCGGACTTGGGTGCACTGTCGACCTGGTGCCGTTATAGCTTATTAAATTTAAATAGTTCAAAATGTAAAGTCATGACTTTTTGTAGAGGTACCCCTCATAATACTCACTACTTGCTTGACGCTTCGTCACTTGTCCGCGTTTCTGAAATTAATGATTTAGGCATCACTCTTGATAGCAAATTAAAATTTGAATCTCACAATCGTCGATGGTCAATAAGGCCATAAATGTTCTTGGCTTCATCAAGCGGTGTTCAAAAGAGTTTAATGATCCCTACACCACTAAAACTCTATACTCATCTCTAGTACGTCCCATCCTGGAGTATGGATCTTGTGTATGGTCCTCACAATACGGGATTCACCAGGATAGAATTGAATCTGTGCAGAAGAAATTTCTTTTATTTTCCCTAAGAAGTTTTAATTGGGTTCCTGGGATAGACCTACCCCCGTATTCCAGTAGACTTCTTTTAATTAATCTTCCTTCGTATTTGAACCGTAGAATTATGCATGGTGTTGTATTCATCACTAATCTGCTCAATGGTGAAATCAACTCAACAGTTCTATTAAGTCGAATAAAATTAAATGTTCCGATTAGATCTACCCGAAACTTTTTACCTCTTATCATTGATCGTTGCTCAAGCAACTATTTAATTCATGAACCATTTCGAGTTATTTGCTCAGACTATAACAGGCTTTATTCCCTTGTCTCTTTGGAGACCTCAACTGCAGTACTAAAATACTCGATTCTCTTTTCGTTATCAAATCGTAACGACTAATCACTAATCTACCGTTGGTCTGATTGGGTTTTTCTGGGTTTTCCCAATTCATGCAACAAATGTTGGACCACTAATTTTCTTGTTGAATTTCCCAGAGCTTTAACGTTAACTTTTTACCTTCACTTGATTTCAGATTTAAAAATAAATTTAAATGTTACTTTAAATTTAGTTAATTTGACCATAATTATTTTATATTAATCTTAATTTCATGTCAGCTGCTCATAGCTGACAATAAATAAATAAATAATTTAATATTATTGTACTTAACCTTTAAGTTGAAAAGTCTACCAAAAACATTAATTGTAAAATATAAAACAACTAAAGCCCCACATATTGATAAAAAAAAATCAGATGAAAATGTACAAGAACAACCAAAATTATATCCAGAAATTCAGTCGCATGAGGACAGGCAAATTTTGTAAGGATGGGGAAGTAAGATATTCACTTACACCCACTCCATATTCATATCTTGAATCATATGTAGACATAAACAAATCTCATGTAAAAGCGCGAGATCGGCAATGTAAGCATATTTCGGTATGAGCAATTCTTAGAAGTTAACGTAAACATCTGGCATGAGTTACTCTCACTCATGAAGAAGCGTGGGATAACAAACGCAAGCATATATTCAATTAAGACTCAATTAATAAGCTCAAACCGAGGTTTGCTTTGTATAGCATTAATTTTAAGCAATCAGTTTAAGATTTGGGATCTGCATATGAACATCGTGTTCAGCAAATCTCTTAATTGCTTTAACATTGTAATAACTCTAATAACTCAAAAATAGTAATAAAGTTGTTATAAATAAATTAAACCAAAACTATTCGTGCTATTATTATTATTTATATTTCTAAATATATAAATCATTATAAACTGTATTATTCGAGATGTTTTTATTTATTGATTGAGCTTTCTAGCATTATTATTATTTACAGATTTTTATATATTATATTTTATTTCAGGCTATATACATTTCTACTTAACAATAACAATTCTTTAAACTAAAGAAAAATTTTAAAATTATATTTGATTCTCTGTTTATTTATTATGATTATTGACATATCTTATTACTTTTACTTTCAGATTTGTTATATATTTTATTATTATTTACAGATTTTGATATATTTATTTTTTTTCTAGATTTTTTTTTTTTGGTAGTTTAGGTAAATGTATAAACAATTTTATTTTATTTTAGCTTCACCTATATAAAGCTATTAAGATATGTGGGAATCAATTTTATAATGACCACAGGCATATGTATTTATACCGTCAAACCTTGTTTTCCTTATATCGTCATTAGAGCTTTAAGTGTTTTTTTTTATCTTATGTGTATATAAGTTATGAATTTTAGATCTAAATAACATCATTTCATCTTTGAATATCTTTTTTATCAAATAGGCATTCTTTATGACTATTGATAGTTAGCTTATCTAAGGGCCGGTTTCTCCATGTCCAGTTAAAGTGTCAATTAGTTAATCTTGGCATAACTTTAATGCTCATTTTAAACCAGTTTGGTTTTCTCAATGCAAAGTTAACCTTATTCGTTCAGATACTATCGCTCTGATGGTGCTGCCAACTAATTACGAGGAAATCACCTGTTTGCTGTGGTATATTTTTTGTTTTGTGACCGCCAAATTCGAAACAAATGCTTAAAACATTAATTTTATTGAGCGCGCCTAAAATATATAAGCGCCAACGTAAGAAAAACTTTTCGGTTGCTGAGAAGCATGCAGTTAATGTTCTTGTGAAGTCAAACCAAAATTAATGTATAATAATAAAACATATGCAATGCAAGTGACGGCTTGAATCAGGTAATTGCCTAACGATGGTTTTATCGATATTTATATCGGCCCTTTAACGAACGATAAATGTTAGCCGGCACTCAGGCATCGGTTAAGTTTATCGCACGCTAAGCCCTAAACGAACATTGAGAAACTCAATTTTGACTAAACATGGGATAGTTACGCTAACCGGACATTGAGAAATCGGCCCTAAGGCAGACTTCTTAACACCCTTAGATTTTTTAACACATCCACCCTAGTGCTGCAAAAATATCGAAGCAGTATCGATTACATCGATTTTTTTAAATCTTGCGAAAATATCGATCCATTTTTATAATATCGATATATCGAAATAAGTGTCACTTTGCGTTTGCGTTGGCTGGGTAACTAAAAAGTTTGACATTATTACAAAATGTATTATAATATAATAATTCTAGTTTGATTTAAGTGGAAAAGATTGGGGAAGACGATTGAACAGTTTGTTGGCAGAAAACGTATCAATAATATGCTTACCGTAATGTACAGGCATATATATGTATATATATGTATATATAAATTTTCGAAAATAATTTAATTTTTTTCAGAGTGCCAACAACGTCGTGGCACTTCAAAAGCTAGCGGTGAAATATTTATGTATTCCGCCCACCTCCAAGGAGAGTGAACGCGTGTTCAGCAAAGCTGGCATGATAGCAAAAAAAAAGCTATTTAGAATCTCATACAGTAAACGACTTAGTTTTCTTAAGCAAAAACCAGTGGATTTTGCATTAGATGATTTTGATCTCATTAGAATACTGCCATTAAGGCACTTGTTTATTTTGTTAATTTTTTTTAACTACATTAATTTTTGATTTGTTTTATTGAATATATAATTCTTATGGTTTTTTAGTTTTAATTTAATGACGAGTTTAATGAATAGTTTCTGTTTGATATCTAAAAAGTTTTTGTTTTCTTTTTTAATCTTCAAGTGATTGTCGCTGAAAAATTCAATATATCGATATGATCGATTTTTTTCGCCCAAAATATCGAAAATATCGATTCCACAAATATCGATATTTTTGCAGCACTAATCCACCCCCCTCAAAAGACAACGAAAACATTTTCGCTCGGAGACCAACAAACTCTAGCATTCGTTTACCACAGTTCTCATCCTTTAACATACCCAAAACCTTTTTATTGCACTTTGCTAACTCCTCAGGGTATTCAGACGTATCAAACTTCACTTCTACATCATCAGCAATATCTGCATAAAAATCTCAAGTCTGTATCGAGTATATGAAGGAGTCAGTATCCATGTAGTTCAATTTAACTTTTTCTTGGAATTTAGGTTTAATACAATCATAATGAAAATCATACATCTGCTATTTGAAAAGTTCTAAAACTGTAAGCCCTAAACACATTGGCTTGTCATAAACATTGTGAATTCGCTTCATCAGAATAGCATACATATCTTCAGAAAATTGCGCAGAGATGTGAAAACTAGCCTTTGCAAAAAACAAACGTGCAGGTGCACGATTGCAATTCGTTGATCCCCACGAAGTGACAATCTTAACAGCTGTACGTTTTTAAACGTTCTCCATTGTCTTGCCATAGACTGCGTTATGTAAGCAGTTCAAAAAAGTCTTTCAAAATTGTTTTTCGCTAATGTTCTATGGGAAGTGTTTAGGTCAATATACTTTTTAAGCCAAGGAGCAGTGCTGCCAACTCTTGGCCATAAAAAAGCTATACTAGCCTTTGAAAATAGCTAGAAATAGCCAGAAAATTTTGCTGCTATCTAAAAAACAAACTCTAGAATAGTGAAACGATATTTATACTCGATACCGAAAGTAAAGAGTATATTGGGTTTGTGCAATGTGCAATGGTGTCTGTCCGTCTGTATGAACGCATTTATTTTCCACACCCTTTAAGCTAAAGACTTGAAATTTTGCAAATGTTTTTATCTATGGCAAATTAAATTAAAGTGTTGAGATTGGAGTTCTACGATAACTAGGGAGCTGGCAAATCGATAAGCTCGATAACGAAAATTCGATAGATCCAGCTATTTCGCAAGCCCTTACAGCTAGAACTACCAAATTTGGGGAGAAAATAGCTACTAACAACCCCCAAAAAACTGCATCAAAAGTTTTATAGCCACGCCCACCCATTCCGGCCAGAGCCCCACCGCAATTGAACGCCAAAAATGCTTTTTTCTTCTACAGTTTTTGAGCTAAAGCCATCAAATTTGGTGCCAAGATAGGTGTTGACGATCCCCAACCAAATTCATAAAAACTTTGGATGCCACGCCCATCTATACTGCCCTAGCCGCCCTCAACCGCCCCAACGCTTCGCTAAAATCGTTGTGCGTGTATCTTCCAAAATGTTTGAGCTTGAGTCTCAAAATTTGGTAGGTAGATAACTGGTAACGACCCCCCAAAAACAGCACCAAAGTTTTGGAGCCCCACCTACCCATTCCGCCCCCAGCCCCATCACAGTTTGAAAACAGAAACGCTTATATCTTTTACAGTTTTTGAGCTATAGCCACCAAATTTTGTGCCATGATAGGTGATTTTAGCCCCCAAAAAAATTATTAAAAACTTTGGATCCCACGCTAATCCATACTGACCAAGCTGCCCCAAACCGCCCCAATGCTTCACTAAAAACGGGAAGGCGTGTATTTTGCAAAGCGTTACAGCAAGAGTCACCAAATTTGGTAGGAAAATAGCTGTTAACGATCCCCAAAAAACTGCATCAAAGTTTTGGACCCACGCCCCCCCCCCCCCCGTTCTCCAGTTCCCTCCATTTTGAAATCAAAAACGCCTATATTTTCCACAGCTTTTGAGCAGCCAAATTGGGTTTCAAGTTTGGAGATGAAGAAACTCAAAAAATAGGTTCCTAATTTTTTTTAAGGCATACTGCCGGTAGTTCATAGTTATGACAGCATTTGTCTATCCGGCGTAATCCGTATCTACAAATATGTAATTAAATGTTATTGTATTATTATATTATAAAATATGAGTTCAACAGATAAAATACCTTATGTGTAATATTGAATTCATTGTTTGATCGGCCATAGTATTTCGGAATTTACTTTTGACGATGTTCATTTGGCTGAATTCTCTTTCCACCTCTGCGTTCGACCATGACAGGGATAAAAGGCTTAGCGCAAATTATGCCAGAGCGGAAAATCTTTTAGTTCCTACTGCATCCTTGTAGTTGGGCACTTCGGCCCAGAAGCTTGTGGTATCCTTTAAATTGGACCACTTAATAAAGTGAATATTTGAATATTGATATAGAATCTCTTTAATATTGGTTGATTCCACCTTGAAGTGCTCGAAGATGTGCACAATTTCCGCCTTCTTGGCACATAATATTTTGTCAACGAAAAACAAATCAACTTGCTGGAGGGTTTCAAAATTGTCAGGCAATCTGAAAGAAATAAGAATTAAATTAAAAAAAAATTACAATTACTTTATAACCATGTAAATCTGCTTGAGCTCATTAAATAATGCTACTATCAAGTTGGAACATTTCAAACGAATTTCATCCTCAACATCGTTCGATATATACTCCTTATACTCTTTGAGCTTAATGCCGAAGGCATATCCCAAAGAGCAGTAGAGCTTAGCAAAATGTTGAAAATCGTTTATTATAATATCAATATTGCCATAAGAGGGAATGATTTTGCATTTTAATAAATTGATCGAAATATTTTTAAAGGTTCCTACAAAAAAAAAAATGTTATTCATATCCAAAAAATATATATGTAAACATAGATTACAACACCACAACATACTACAGACGAACGCATGTTAACTAGATATGAACACACACAATTGTTAAAGTCGAACAATACAAAACATATGTGGTTGTACCTCTTCGGAATTTAAAAGCTGATAAATCTCTTTGTAATCTGATTGCCTTTTCGAGCTTTTGGAAAACCAATTATACGTTTCGTAAACAATATACTCTAAGGCCTTTGGTAAAAAATGTTTACAGGCACTATTAACAGCCAATTGCAGTGAATGACATACACATTTAATTAAAATTAAGGACGGAACCATTTGTTATAACTCTGTGTAAACACTTTGTTTGGAACCAACCATAACACTTGCGTTGTCCGTGCCGAATCCAATTAAATTAGCAAGGTTTAATTAAAAGTTGTTAAGTCCCTGGCAGAGACTGTTTACAATCGTTTTCGAGTCGCCTTCCTCGAGTCGAACTAGGGATAAAAATATGGAGACCATGACGCGCCGTGTTGAACTAAAATAGTTAATGGCAACACATATACAGATTGTAATTAAGATTAATTGTATTCTAGAATGATTAGCAATATGACTTACCAAGTAACTTTCAGACACTTATATCAGTACTCTCATCAAGCAACAAGCTATACTCTGCATCACTGATGTCCTCTTAGTTGCCCTATAAAGATTGGCGCAAAGATATATTTATTATGCTCGTGCACTTTGTCCTATGGAGCTTCATGGCACTGCCGTCTTGAAATTTCGATCAGCACAACAATCCCAAAAGGTCAATTGGGCTGACGAATGAGTGTGTGGCTATGTATAAACACAATGCCGCCTCTTGTTGGCTGGTTTTGGCAGAATTAACAGTTACAAACGTAATTTTGTTTGCCTGTGCAAAAGCTGAAGAAGAAGACTTAGTTTAGCTGTCTTAGCATGTGAGTGCAAATCAGTTTTGCATTTATGCTGGATTTGCAATAATTTCAAAAGCATTTTCCATCATCGGCTGCATCTAAAGCCAGCCAATCTTTAAATGCAGGGTCTTGCATCCACGCATGACGCGGTTTTTGTTTGTAAATTTTAGGCGTTTCGACTCAAGTCGCGATCAATTCATAAATTGTGAAATACCGCTTTAGTGATGGTAAACAATACAATCTATATAATCAATTTCATAGTTAATAACAAAAAAATGTTATGCTCTTGTGGCTTATCGATGTTTTTTGGCATTTAAATGGAATAAATACTACAAACTATTTAAATGTGGCATCTTAAAACATGAAAATACATTAATTTACCAGATGTTTTTAAAAAGCTAATATCACTCCAATTTTAATTGAAAAATAGCTATAATTCACGCTAGCCGCTTGTCTACAATTCATCCAACATCTGCCAATGGCAACCCGCTACATCTAGCGGGGAAATAGCTAAATTGGCACCAGTGGCCCATACCATGATAGAAAAAATAAGGTGGTCCATTCCGCAAACTACATTCCGCTATTTTGTGGTAGCGACACGTGCGAGTGAGACGGACATAGCACTGTTAGTGTAAATGATTAACCCTAAGCAGCCCCTCTTGATCAAACAAACAAAACTTAATATTTTAAAGTCTTAATTTTATAAATATAGAATTGGCAATTAAACGTTGCTTTTGCGCTTGAACAGCTAATTTTTTGTTAAGATTCTTAACTCTAAAATAAATTCTCATTTTATAATAAAATTTTTTAACATTAAAATTAATATTAAGTCATTCCGCAGCTTTCAATAGTATTTCATGAAAATTTTATATATATATATATACTGAACTCTTTTTTCCACAATATGCTTTTTATTTTCGTATTTTGGAACAGTTCCAAATATTATTCCTTCACTTTTAATTATTTTACGACAATAGTTGCAATAGCTCATTTTTTTCGACACGTTAGGGCTAAAAAATTATACCTCGAATATTAGTCAGCACCCAACCATGATACAATAACATAAGGTAGTCTCGTCGGCGGCAGACGCTCGTCGTTTTTGTAGCTTATCGGCAGTGCATGCTTGCTTGTCAAATAGAAAGGTGTGCACGAAAAATGTTTGACACTATCGATGGTTTCTTACTATCGTTTAACCATCGATGGTAGCCCTGGATAATAGATAGTATTCGATATTTTGGATTTTTTAATATTTTGGATTTTATTAGCCGAGAGACAGACAGAAAACATTCCTAACAATCGGTCAGATGCCATTAAAACAAAACGCCATTTTCTAGCTGCCGCATTGGCACCTATCTGGATAAAAATACAATTGAATTTTTTTTTAATTCGCCGAAGCGTAAAAAGACTTCAGGGCCTAATCCGCTCACTGTTCCTCCGGTCTTGGTCACCACTCCCCTTTTGGTACCTATCGCTAATCCCCCAACGGGTTCAATTGCTAGCCCGTTAATGCATTTTAATTCGCCGGCAAGAAATCCAAACCATAACCCTTCCCCGATTTTAACACCCAATCTTTCTCTACCAACAGCTTGTGTGCCTATTAAGCCTACTGAAGGTACACCGGGGGCTCACAAGCCTCTTGTTGTTGTTCCTTTGAAAAAATTTATTTTCGTGTCTAGGCTAGCATCCGACACTTCGTTGAATGATGTTAGTGCCTACATTAAAAGTAAAATAGACTCTCCATTTATAACTGTTGAAAAGTTCAAGTTTAAACAAGCCCGAACCATATCTTCTTTCAAATTGAGTGTTCCGCCCGAACTTTTCTCGACAATTTGTTCTGGAAAGTTTTGGCCACCGCAGCTCATTGTAAAGGAGTATGTGAAGAGGCGTAAAATTAATAATAACGATAGTAGGTTCAGTAGTGCACCAACTTTTAGCCACCCTGTTGCCTCAACTTCGGCGGCAAAAAACTAACAAAAGTAGTTAGCTTGGCCTATCAAAATGTTCGAGGCCTTAACACTAAACTTTCTAAACTATATGTAAACAGCTTATCCTTTGATTCTCAGATAGAAGCACTGACAGAAACCTGGTTAAAACCTGATTTATCTGATTATTCCGTTTTGCCTATGAAGTATAACCTTTACAGGTGCGATCGCATCTCCCGCAAGGGGGGCGGTGTTCTCATTGCTGTTGATTCCTGTATTTCCTCTGAACAGATTCAATCTCATGATCATCCGGATATTGAGTTCATATGTGTTAAAATATTATTTAGCGGCCGCTCTCTTTATATTACTTGTTCATATATTCCTCCCAATTCTGATATTAACATTTACAAATCCCATCTGAATGCCCTGCAGCTTGTGTCGTCGTTGTTGACGGATATGGATCAACTTATAGTGGTTGGTGATTTTAATTTGCCACATGTGTTATGGTCTGTGAATGACACATCTTCGGCGCAATTACCGGCCACTTCTGATGATTTCATCGATGCCCTTTTAGAGTTAGGCCTATCACAAGTTAACAGGG
>JAWNNU010002331.1:0-120801 GCA_035044585.1 Scaptomyza polygonia
AAAGCTTTGGATGCCACGCCAATCCATACTGCCCAAGCTGCCCCAAACCGCCCCAATGCTTTACTAAAAACGGGAATGCGTGTATTTTCCAAAGAGTTAAAGCTAGAGTCACCAAATTTGGTAGGAAGATAGCTGTTAACGATCCCCAAAAAACTGAATCAAAAATTTGGAGCCACGCCCCCCATTCCCTAGCCCCTTGCATTTTGAAATAAAAAGTGCCTATATTTTCCACAGCTTTTGAGCTAGAGCCGCCAAATTTGGTGCCAAGATTGGAAGTGAAGAAACCCAAAAATTTTGGATGGCGCCCCCACCCATACCGCCCCAGCCCCCCTTCCACAATATTCTACTAACTTTGAGCTAGAGTCACCGAATTTGGTATGAGGATAGCAATTAACATCATAAATAGATCTGCAGCAAAACTTTGGACGCTACGCCCCCCCATACCAGCCCCCAGCCCCCCTTCCACCATATTCTACTAACTTTGAGCTAGAGTCACCAAATTCGGTATGAGGATAGCAATTAACATCACAATCAGATCTGCAGCAAAACTTTGGACGCCACGCCCCCCCATACCAGCCCCCAGCACCTAGCCCCCCTTCTACCATATTCTACTAACTTTGAGCTAGAGTCACCAAATTATGTTTGAGGATAGCAATTGACATCATAAATAGATCTACAGCAAAAGATTGGATGCCACGCCCCCCCTTACCAACCACAGCCCCCCTTCCCACAAATTTTACTATTTTTGAGCTAGAGTCACCAAATTTGGGAGGAAGATAGATTTTTGGCATCCCCATCTGCACCAGACAATCTTTGAGGCAGCCTACACCCCTGCCGTATCCACACACCATTGCAATCAGCTCTCTTTTAATCTGTTTTACTAGTATGCGAGTATACCGCAGTCGGGTGCGGCCGACTGCAACGTTTCTACTTGTTTGTTATCGATTCCTTGTGTATATCGAAAACCAGAGTAGTTATCGATAATTTGAAGCAAACTTGTTCTGCTCATGGTATAGGAGAACTTATATTCCAAATCTGAAGTCTCTAGCTCTTGTAGTCTCTGAGATCTACGCGTTCATACAGACGGACAGACGGACGGACAGACGGACATGGCCAAATCGACTCGGCTATTGATACTGATCAAGAATATATATACTTTATGGGGTCGGAGATGCTTCCTTCTGCCTGTTACATACTTTTGCACAAAACCATTATACCCTGATTTACCCATTTTATGGGTTCAGGGTATAAAAAGTGTATAGATTTAAAATCACTTTCACTCGGAACACACGACCTCATTTTGTTCATCATCATCGCTTACAATTTTTTTGGGGGAAACTACAAGTTTTGCTATAATTATAGTTTGCGGCAAAATCAGCTAAGGATATATTTTCAAGATCATAAGGCCGCTGCACATAATGATCTAACAGACCAACTGTAAAAATGTCTGTCGAGATTTGAGCTAATTTTTGAAGTTGTTGCTTGCGCCGAAGCATTCTAACTCTTTTTTTGAGAAGTTCTGAATTGATTTAAACATCTCCATAACTAGTCTTGGACATACGCAACCTCATACAAGAGTACACGGCTTGCTGAGCGGAAATCTCAGTGCCAGAAATGAATTTATGCCCAATGTGTTGCAAATTTTGCTTTATTGTGTAATTGTGGCGCTGTTTAACTTCATCCACGGCATCGCGCATAAATTAAGAAATCCCCCTTTGTAATTTATTTATGTAATTAACAAAATAACTGCAACATGCATAAAGATAATAATAACAAGTAAGAAGGCTCTAGTCGGGATAGCCCGACCAGAAGATACCCTGAACCCAGTTGCAGGCCTTGCGTCCTAAAAGTATGCTTCAAATAATGATAACTTTAAACAAAACTCATAACTGACTTAACTTTACGATATCTCTGGTGTTTCTTAACCGATTTGGACGAAATTTTGAGAAAAGTTTTATCGTTAACCATTACACCAACCCCGATTTTTATATTTTCAAATTCGATAGTTTTTTGTTATCGATTCCATGTGTATATCAAAAACCAGAGTAGTTATCGATCATTTGAAGCAAACTTATTCTGCTCATGGTATAGGAAAACTTATATTCCAAATCTGACGTCTCTAGCTTTTGTAGTCTCTGAGATCTACGCGTTCATACAGACGGACAGACGGACGGACAGACGGACATGGCCAAATCGACTCGGCTATTGATACTGATCAAGAATATATATACTTTATGGGGTCGGAGATGCTTCCTTCTGCCTGTTACATACTTTTGCACAAAACCATTATACCCTGATTTACCCATTTTATGGGTTCAGGGTATAATAATCATATAATATAAATTGGAAGTCAATATTAGCTCTTTGCATTGCAAGAATATGTTTATTGTAGGCGTTTACATTTATTGCCGTAAAAGAACGCTTTAGGAATATTTGTAGTATCTTTAAACCAGACCTAATTGCCATTATATATTCCTCGTATGTGGGGTTTATTTGATCTTGAGATAAGAAATCATCAAAAGTTTCAAATGCTGGCAATGTTTCACAATCAAAAGGAAAATTTAATAAGCTATGAATTGAATGAAGACTTTTGCGATGTGAAGTAGCAAGACCACTATCGGAAAATAAATTTTCTGTTTGGGGCATTGGAGAATATGGAATACCAAAGCGGCATATGCCAGAACGCCATATTTCCCGCATGCATGAACGCCCATGATTATGCTTTTGGTATTCAATAAACTGTCTAAGATCAACATTTGTCGCATCTGTAGTGACAAAGTGGTTGCTAAAGTCTACTTCGGGTGGAATAGAACAGAACTAGCAGTTTAACCCCACCTAGTTTCAGCAGCCGACAGTGTGATAAAAAACAAGTAACAAGGCTCTAGTTGGGATAGCCCGACCAGAAGATACCCTTAACCCAGTTGCAGTCCTTGCGTCTTAAAAGTATGCTTCAAATAATGATCACTTTAAACAAAACTCATAACTGACTTAACTTCACGATATCTATGGTGTTTCTTAACCGATTTGGACGAAATTTTGAGAAAAGTTCTATCGTTACCCATTACACCAACCCCGATTTTTACATTTTCCAAATTCGATAGTTTTTTGTTATCGATTCCATGTGTATATCAAAAACCAGAGTAGTTATCGATCATTTGAAGCAAACTTGTTCTGCTCATGGTATAGGAGAACTTATATTCAAAATCGGAAGTCTCTAGCTTTTGTAGTTTCTGAGATCTACGCGTTCATACAGACGGACAGACGGACGGACAGACGGACATGGCCATATCGACTCGGCTATTGTTACTGATCAAGAATATATATGCTTTATGGGGTCGGAGATGCTTCCTTCTGCCTGTTACATACTTTTGCACAAAACCATTATACCCTGATTTACCCATTTTATGGGTTCAGGGTATAATAATCATATAATATAAATTGGAAGTCAATATTAGCTCTTGCATTGCAAGAATATGTTTATTGTAGGCGTTTACATTTATTGCCGTAAAAGAACGCTTTAGGAATATTTGTAGTATCTTTAAACCAGACCTAATTGCCATTATATATTCCTCGTATGTGGGGTTTATTTGATCGTGAGATAAGAAATCATCAAAAGTGTCAAATGCTGGCAATGTTTCACAATCAAAAGGAAAATTTAATAAGCTATGAATTGAATGAAGACTTTTGCGATGTGAAGGAGCAAGACCACTATCGGAAAATAAATTTTCTGTTTGGGGCATTGGAGAATATGGAATACCAAAGCGGCATATGCCAGAACGCCATATTTCCCGCATGCATGAACGCCCATGATTATGCTTTTGGTATTCAATAAACTGTGATATCGACTCATCAGTTCTTCTAAGTCGAATAAAATTAATTGTTCCCATTAGATCCACACGTAACTTTTTACCCCTCAGCCTCGATCGTTGCTCGAGCAACTATTTAATTCATGAACCATTTCGTGTATTATGTTCTGACTATAACAAACTTTATTCTCTTGTCTCTCTGGAGACCTTGACTCCAGTACTAAAACGATCTATCCTTTCTGCCTTATCTAATCGTAACCACTAATCACTAATCTTCCACTGGTCTGATTGGGTTTTTCTGGGTTTTTCCCAATCCACGCAACAAATATTGGACCAGTTATATTTATTTGGAATTTCCCAGAGCTTTAACGTTAAATTTTTAAATTTTTTATCATAATTTTGAACTTTATTTCAGATATTATAATTATTTATTTTATACTATATTATTTTAATATTATAATTATAGTTAATTTTTATTTGTCAGCTGCTCATAGCCGACATTAAATAAATAAATAAATAAATAAAAAACATTTGTTGCATCTGTAGTGACAAAGTGGTTGCTAAAGTCTACTTCGGGTGGAATAGAACATAACTAGCAGTTTAACCCCACCTAGTTTCAGCAGCCGACAGTGTGATAAAAAACAAGTAACAAGGCTCTAGTTGGGATAGCCCGACCAGAAGATACCCTGAACCCAGTTGCAGTCCTTGCGTCCTAAAAGTATGCTTCAAATAATGATCACTTTAAACAAAACTCATAACTGACTTAACTTTACGATATCTCTAGTGTTTCTTACCCGATTTGGACGAAATTTTGAGAAAAGCTCTATCGTTACCCATTACACCAACCTCTATTTTTACATTTTCCAAATTCGGTATTTTTTGTTATCGATTCCTTGTGTATATCGAAAACCAGAGTGGTTATCGATAATTTGAAGCAAACTTGTTCTGCTTATGGTATAGGAGAACTTATATTCAAAATCGGAAGTCTCTAGCTTTTGTAGTCTCTGAGATCTACGCGTTTATACAGACGGACAGACGGACGGACAGACGGACATGGCCATATCGACTCGGCTATTGATACTGATCAAGAATATATATACTTTATGGGGTCGGAGATGCTTCCTTCTGCCTGTTACATACTTTTGCACAAAACCATTATACCCTGATTTACTCATTTTATGGGTTCAGGCAATAAAAAGTGTATAGATTTAAAATCACTTTCACTCGGAACACACGACCTCATTTGTTCATCATCGTCGCGTACAATTTTTTGGGGGAAACTACAAGCTTTGCTATAATTATATTTTGCGGCAAAATCAGCTAAGGATATATTTTCAAGATCATAAGGCCGCTGCACATAATGATCTAACAGACCAACTGTAAAAATGTGTCGAGATTTGAGCTAATTTTTGAAGTTGTTGCTTGCGCCAAAGCATTCTAACTCTTTTTTCGGGAAGTTCTGAATTGATATAAACATCTCCATAACTTGTCTTGGACATACGCAACCTCATACAAAAGTACACGGCTTGCTGAGCGGAAATCTCAGTGTCAGAAATGAATTTATGCCCAATGTGTATCAAATTTTGCTTAATTGTGTAATTGTGGCGCTGTTTAACTTCATCCACGCATAAATTTAGAAATCCCCCTTTGTGATTTATTTATGTAATTAACAAAATAACTGCAACATTCATAAGGATAATAATAATCATATAATATAAATTGGAAGTCAATATTAGCTCTTTGCATTGCAAGAATATGCTTATTGTAGGCGTTTACATTTATTGCGTTAAAAGAACGCATTAGGAATATTTGTAGTATCTTTAAACCAGACCTACTTGCTATTATATATTCCTCGTATGTGAGGTTTATTTGATCGTGAGATAAGAAATCATCAAAAGTGTCAAATGCTGGCAGTGTTTCACAATCAAATGGAAAATTTAATAAGTTATGAATTGAATGAAGACTTTTGCGATGTGAAGTAGCGAGACCTTTATCTGAAAATAAATGTTCTGTTTGGGGCATTGGAGAATATGGAATACCAAAGCGGCATATGCCAGAACGCCATATTTCCCGCATGCATGAACGCCCATGATTATGCTTTTGGTATTCAATAAACTGTCTAAGATCAACATTTGTCGCATCTGTAGTGACAAAGTGCTTGCTAAAGTCTACTTCGGGTGGAATAGAACAGAACTAGCAGTTTAACCCCACCTAGTTTCAGCAGCCGACAGTGTGATAAAAAACAAGTAACAAGGCTCTAGTTGGGATAGCCCGACCAGAAGATACCCTGAACCCAGTTGCAGTCCTTGCGACTTAAAAGTATGCTTCAAATAATGATCACTTTAAACAAAACTCATAACTGACTTAACTTCACGATATCTATGGTGTTTCTTAACCGATTTGGACGAAATTTTGAGAAAAGTTCTATCGTTACCCATTACACCAACCTCTATTTTTACATTTTCCAAATTCGGTATTTTTTGTTATCGATTCCTTGTGTATATCGAAAACCAGAGTAGTTATCGATAATTTGAAGCAAACTTGTTCTGCTTATGGTATAGGAGAACTTATATTCAAAATCGGAAGTCTCTAGCTTTTGTAGTCTCTGAGATCTACGCGTTTATACAGACGGACAGACGGACGGACAGACGGACATGGCCATATCGACTCGGCTATTGATACTGATCAAGAATATATATACTTTATGGGGTCGGAGATGCTTCCTTCTGCCTGTTACATACTTTTGCACAAAACCATTATACCCTGATTTACTCATTTTATGGGTTCAGGGAATAAAAAGTGTATAGATTTAAAATCACTTTCACTCGGAACACACGACCTCATTTGTTCATCATCGTCGCGTACAATTTTTTGGGGGGAAACTACAAGCTTTGCTATAATTATATTTTGCGGCAAAATCAGCTAAGGATATATTTTCAAGATCATAAGGCCGCTGCACATAATGATCTAACAGACCAACTGTAAAAATGTGTCGAGATTTGAGCTAATTTTTGAAGTTGTTGCTTGCGCCAAAGCATTCTAACTCTTTTTTCGGGAAGTTCTGAATTGATATAAACATCTCCATAACTAGTCTTGGACATACGCAACCTCATACAAAAGTACACGGCTTGCTGAGCGGAAATCTCAGTGTCAGAAATGAATTTATGCCCAATGTGTATCAAATTTTGCTTAATTGTGTAATTGTGGCGCTGTTTAACTTCATCCACGCATAAATTTAGAAATCCCCCTTTGTGATTTATTTATGTAATTAACAAAATAACTGCAACATTCATAAGGATAATAATAATCATATAATATAAATTGGAAGTCAATATTAGCTCTTTGCATTGCAAGAATATGCTTATTGTAGGCGTTTACATTTATTGCGTTAAAAGAACGCTTTAGGAATATTTATAGTATCTTTAAACCAGACCTACTTGCTATTATATATTCCTCGTATGTGAGGTTTATTTGATCGTGAGATAAGAAATCATCAAAAGTGTCAAATGCTGGCAGTGTTTCACAATCAAATGGATAATTTAATAAGTTATGAATTGAATGAAGACTTTTGCGATGTGAAGTAGCGAGACCTTTATCTGAAAATAAATGTTCTGTTTGGGGCATTGGAGAATATGGAATACCAAAGCGGCATATGCCAGAACGCCATATTTCCCGCATGCATGAACGCCCATGATTATGCTTTTGGTATTCAATAAACTGTCTAAGATCAACATTTGTCGCATCTGTAGTGACAAAGTGCTTGCTAAAGTCTACTTCGGGTGGAATAGAACAGAACTAGCAGTTTAACCCCACCTAGTTTCAGCAGCCGACAGTGTGATAAAAAACAAGTAACAAGGCTCTAGTTGGGATAGCCCGACCAGAAGATACCCTGAACCCAGTTGCAGTCCTTGCGACTTAAAAGTATGCTTCAAATAATGATCACTTTAAACAAAACTCATAACTGACTTAACTTCACGATATCTATGGTGTTTCTTAACCGATTTGGACGAAATTTTGAGAAAAGTTCTATCGTTACCCATTACACCAACCCCAATTTTTACATTTTCCAAATTCGGTGTTTTTTGTTATCGATTCCATGTGTATATCGAAAACCAGAGTAGTTATCGATAATTTGAAGCAAACTTGTTCTGCTTATGGTAAAGGAGAACTTATATTTAAAATATGAAGTCTCTAGCTCTTGTAGTCTCTGAGATCTACGCGTTCATACAGACGGACAGACGGACAGACAGACAGACGGACAGACGGACGGACAGACGAACATGGCCATATCGACTCGGCTATTGATACTGATCAAGAATATATATACTTTATGGGGTCGGAGATGCTTCCTTCTGCCTGTTACATACTTTTGCACAAAACCGTTATACCCTGATTTACCCATTTTATGGGTTCAGGGTATAATAATCATATAATATAAATTGGAAGTCAATATTAGCTCTTTGCATTGCAAGAATATGTTTATTGTAGGCGTTTACATTTATTGCGTTAAAAGAACGCTTTAGGAATATTTGTAGTATCTTTCAACCAGACCTAATTGCCATTATAAATTCCTCGTATGTGAGGTTTATTTGATCGTGAGATAAGAAAACATCAAAAGTGTCAAATGCTGGCAATGTTTCACAATCAAAAGGAAAATTTAATAAGCTTTGAATTGAATGAAGACTTTTGCGATGTGAAGTAGCGAGACAACTATCGGAAAATAAATTTTCTGTTTGGGGCATTGGAGAATATGGAATACCAAAGCGGCATATGCCAGAACGCCATATTTCCCGCATGCATGAACGCCCATGATTATGCTTTTGGTATTCAATAAACTATCTAAGATCAAAATTTGTCGCATCTGTAGTGACAAAGTGGTTGCTAAAGTCTACTACGGGTGGAATAGACATTTCTCTACTTTCATCTTCTTTTAAGGTAATTTTACGAAAAACATACCGTGGATTTGAGTTCAACCTCTTTTTTGGAATTAAACTCGCCAATAATATTTTATAACTGGATGACATCCAAAAATCCCACCCTTTTTTTTCATTAGTTTTAAAACCTGTCTATAACGAAAGTCGAAATACCGAGAACATGTCACCGGATCGGCTCTTAATAGCCTTGCCTTCTCAGCAAGATGCAAAGACGCTGAACTATCTTCGTTTATTTGCTCCTTATCGACATTTCACTTCAACAGAACTAGCAGTTTAACCCCACCTAGTTTCAGCAGCCGACAGTGTGATAAAAAAACCAGTAAGAAGGCTCTAGTCGGGATAGCCCGACCAGAAGATACCCTGAACCCAGTTGCAGTCCTTGCGTCCTAAAAGTATGGTTCAAATAATGATCACTTTAAACAAAACTCATAATTGACTTAACTTTACGATATCTCTGGTGTTTCTTAACCGATTTGGACGAAATTTTGAGAAAAGCCCTATCGTACCCATTACACCAACCTCTATTTTTACATTTTTCAAATTCGGTATTTTTTGTTATCGATTCCGTGTGTATATCGAAAACCAGAGTAGTTATCGATAATTTGAAGCAAACATTACTTTTTTTTCTATTTTTCACATTGAGTTGAAGATGAGCGAATACCTTTTAAAACCTGATAGCCTTCGTCATGAATAATTAGATTATGTACTTAATCGGAATTAAGTGCAAGGGCTACAGTTGTGCAGACTCAACAATTCGACTCTTGGCGGAGCGATAAATATGTGCGGCTTTTACAAAATCTCTAGCATTGGAAATATGTTGGTCAGTAGTAATTGAGCTAAGCTTTGCTTTGTTGAATCTGTTAACTTCGGCGTTGGTTTCAAGAAGATGAATAACATCATCTGGAACTTAATCATCTCTACAAATCCTGTTTATAAATAAATCTACGTTCTCTGTTGACATTTGACCAGATGCCATATTGTTGAGAGCTATTGCAAAAGGTTAATAATTTCGCTGCCGCATTATCTCTGTAAGTTCAATAACTACAAAGCATCCCCAAAGAGAAGACCAAAATAAGGCACTATAATAGTTATGCGACTCTGAAGTAGATTGAAATATCCATCTACCTCCTATCGGACGTAGTTGTCTAAGATCGCCGAAAACGATCATTGAAATTCCTACAAATGGAGATTCGCGGTTATTGAAAATTTGCTTTAGACGGGAGTCTATAAAAGAAAACATCTTTGATCCTACCATTGTAATCTCATCAATGATTAAAACTTGAAGATCAATAAGAACTGATCGACGGCTGTTCAGCAATTATGCACCCAATTCTTTCAAAGAGGACTCAAACTGGTTAATGGGAAGAGAAAAATGGTATGAACCATTGATTCCAAAAGCAGCTTTACCAGTGGAGCACACAATATGACTTTTGGCGAAGTTGGATCACATCCGGGCTTTTTATTATAAAATGAAGTTAAAAACTGGTAATGTGCTCATATAAAACGACTCTTTCCAACGCCAGCGCCCCCACCAACAAACTCATGAAAAACGTTCTTCATATTAAGGTTATGAAGAACATGGAAAAAATTTGTTGCTTCAAGTTTAAAGGTTTTATGAGGTCAGCTAAATTTTCTGGGGAAATAAGGGGAGGAAACTTAATAAGCCGGACGTTATCTGTATCAGAAGAAACAGATAACGTCCGGCCTATTATCATGTGCGTTCAAATTTATGACATCCAATTGAGAACTTATCTCTGGGAAAGCCAGAACTCTAAATTCTTCATCAAGAACCACTTGATTTTCTAATTCTCTTCTTTGCCCTCACCCTCTTCAGCATCTCTAAGCGCGTCTGCTAGCATAGCGGGTCTTTCCGATATCTAATTTAACGGGTATTCGACCTTCGTTTTAAAATCACTTCCACTCGGAACACACGACCTCATTTTGTGCATGGGTCTGTTATGGCTGTTACCAGTTATCTTATTACAAAGTTTAATGATTCTAGCTCAAACACTATGGATGATACATTCATTCCCGTCATTCTTTTATTATACCCTGAACCCATTAAATGGGTAAATCAGTGTATAATGGTTTTGTGCGAAGGTATGTAACAGGCAGCAGGAAGCATCTTCGACCCCATAAAGTATATATATTCTTAATCAGCATCAATAGCCGAGTCGATATGGCCATGTTTGTCTGTCCGTCCGTCCGTCCGTCTGACCGTCTGTTTGTCTGTATGAACGCGTAGATCTCAGAGACTACAAGAGCTAGAGACTTCAGATTTTGAATATAAGTTCTCCTATACCATGAGCAGAACAAGTTTATTTCAAATTATCGATATTTATTCTGGTTTTCGATATACACATGGAATGAAATCGAACAAATATCGAATTTGGAAAATGTAAAAATGGGGGTTGAAATAATGGTAATGATAGAACTTATGTAAAAATTTCGTCCGATTCGGTTAAGAAACACCGGAGATATCGTAAAGTTAAGTCAGTTTTAGGTTTTCTTTCAATTGATTATTATTTGAAGCATACTTTTGGGCGCAAGGAGTAAAATGTTTGTTGCAACTGGGTTCAGGGAATCTTCTAGTCGGGCTCTCCCAACTAGAGCCTTCTTACTTCGAATTTAATGATAGATACCGAAAGTTTGTGCAATGTCCGCAAATACTTTCCACACCTTTCCAGCCCAAGGTCACTTTTTATAGGTTTTGGTACTGGTATCAAGTATGCCGCAGTCGGTAGCGTTCAGCTCCAACCTTTCCACTTGTTTTTTAAAAGCATATTCCACATATGCTTTATTGGGTTTATGTCGAGACTCTGTGGCAATGTTCCTTATATATGTGGCGTGTTGTAGAGAAGTTAGAGTTGGGTTTTATTGGCTTTAGTTTAGGAAACCGGTTTCTGCCAGACATGCCGTTTCACTCTTGAAAAGCCCATTATTATATTTTTCCGTAGTATCAGCTCATATGTTATTTAAGATTTTAATTTTCCAACACTTCTTCTTAACAAAACTGCTGATTAGTTTATGTAATTACTGACAGCCGGTGTGCGAGACCAATTTTTATATGCTGTTTTACGGTATGGACGCTGTACAAGCATTGACATAAAAAATACAAGATTCATGCACAAACTGATGCTGCTTACCTAGACCGATACAGTCTCAAGAATTATGCATTGCAGTGGATATAAGGGTGTATTACATAATTTTATGAATACTTGCTATGCAGTTCGTCGTAATACTTATACGTTTTTTGTATTTAAATTAGTGTTTTTTCAGAACCCAAAGCACTAGACGTCGACAATGGACTCCAAGTTTTGAGGAAATATTATGCACATCCAATCGGAGACCATGCTATTCGAAGATCTATTTTATGGATGGTCAATACTATTCTTTCGAGTTTCAGCCCAGTTCAACTGCTAGCGATGTTATAAAAATTATTAAAAAAACACTTGGTATTCAGGAAAGTTCTCGAGGATACGCACTGTATGAAGTCTTGGGAAACACTGAAAGAAATCTATCACCAGAAGAAATTATTTGCGATGTTATGGCAAAATGGGAAAGGTTTCGCAATTTTTCCAAAAAAGGTTATCAAAATCAGGTCAGTATTTTAGGTGTACGTCCCAACATTTTATTACCATATGTTCATGCCTTAAAGCAGGCAACGAACAAGGAGTTGCCGCTTTCCTATCCTCTCTCTGCAACGCTCATAATTTCCCCACACATTGTCAACATGTTAGTTATAAGGCTTGTGAAGTAGGTCCAGCGTGAACCTCCCTCACATACATATATATACATACGAACTATACTTACATATAGAATAAGACTTATGAAGACAAATAATTAATAGATATAAGACAGAGAAGAAGATTTATGAATACAAACAATATATCGATATAAGACAAAGATTTATGAAGACAACAAGTCAATAGATATAAGACAAAGAATATGAGTTAAGAAGCGAAACAAATTAAATGAACAGAATATTTACTTAATACATATTGTTAGTAAAGATAAGTTACAATAAGTTACACAACTAATAGAGTTAAGTTACATCAACTCATAAAACAATGCAAGAACGCAGCGCAGCAAGAGAGCCGGGCAGCGAAGCCGGCGACAAATGAGCGAGGGCACGCTCGCGACACGCGACCCAATTGTCGCGAGCGAGGGCAGCGAAGAAGCGCGCTGACCTAAAGGGCGAGACCAGCAAGATAGTTGGAAAAGGGATGCGCAAGAGCAAAGACGCGATCGCGGAATGTAAAAACGGCACGAAGAGTTTGATAGGTAGAATATAGAAGACAAGACGCAAGAAGTACAAGAGGAATTATAGAAAATAAAAGGAAAGCATGGTTTAAAGAAAGAGATACGCGTTTTGCTTTGAGGTTACTAACGCTAGGAAAAGGGGTTGACGCGCCAAAGAAAGCGGTG
Source organism: Scaptomyza polygonia (assembly GCA_035044585.1). NCBI lineage: Eukaryota > Metazoa > Arthropoda > Insecta > Diptera > Drosophilidae > Scaptomyza > Scaptomyza polygonia. The sequence continues at coordinate 13,169 of JAWNNU010002331.1, forward strand.
GTCGTCGTTTAATAGAGCGACGGCGCAGCTTGCATGATCTAAAACGTTGGTACAAAGGTTGACCTTGTACGACCCCTAACCGCTGACACGCTCGTGGCTGCGTTTTGCTCAAAACATCGGGTCGAATATCGCGACACTTACCTCCATTTCGCGAACGTCCCTGATTTTAAATATAAATATCTTGTAACGTGGACCGTGGACAGACTGAGATCTGTACCCCGGCAAAATAACTACTTTACAAGTGGCGCCCGAGCAGGGACTTAACGTGAAAGAGGTGTAGTGCAAGTTGGGAGCAAAAACCCCAAACGCACTACTAAAAGTGAATCGTGACAGTCGGGCATACCCGGTCATACCACGCGATCGCGCGCGCGTTAGAAACAAGAGAACAAAAAAAAAAAAAAACTGAAAGTAACGGCGAGGGCAATAAAAGGTGCCAGATGGTTAGTTGGCGCTGAGAAAAATTTGCCAAACGTACAGTCGTCGCGAAAAAATTATTTTCGTATGTGTTAAGCAGCAAATCGGTCGAAGCTTAGAGTGCACGTGCTCGAAGTTGACGGTGAAAGAAGACGCACCAACTAAGCGAACGAGAATAGCGGAAAGACAGGCGTGAGCGTTCGGCTAGAAAACGGCTAAAATCGCAGGGAAACCGTGTCGGTCGTGAAAAGTGATCACAGCGGAGCAGCGCGAACGCTGACTGCGAAAGTGCAGCACACGCCAAAACCCGAACATTGGAATTGGTATTGGGCGTGGTGGCTGATCGTTGTACAGTGGGACGAAGTGAAATAAAAATTTAAATAAATGAAATAAAATAAATAATAATTTAAATAAATTAAATAAAATAAATAAAAATTTAAATAAATTGAAATAAAATAAATAAAATTTAAATAAATTAAATAAAATTTAATTAAATTAAATAAAAATTTAATTAAATACAGCTAAAACAAAAAACAAACAAATCGACAAAAAAAAAATCCCGAACAACGACCATGGAGCACAACAAAAGCGTAGAAGATGAAGGATGCGACAACCCGGGCGTGAGTCTAGGATGGGTATACCACTGCCGGAAGGAGGATCTGGAACGAATCGCTCAGGAACTAAACATAGAAAGCGCCGGCAAGGTAAAAGATTTACGGAAACGGGTATGTGATTTGATAAAATTGGGGGGGCCATAGTTCGTCAACCTGGAACCGGTTGGGCGAATGGGAGCGGAAGTTCGCCAAGATCCGAGGGTCACCCGTCCCGCCCACTGTCATTAGCGACGGGTCGCGACCCAGACAAAAATCGGAATCCGATTTGTTGGCGTTATCAGGGTCATCAGGAGAATTGCCACCATCACCCAAACACGTGCGGTTTGCACCGGCCGTTGGCGGACCGCCCATGACTAGTACCCAGGAGGGCCAGGCGGATTACAGGCCAATGTACGAGCTCGCTAACAGTCACCGGCATTACATGGTCGTCCCTGATCAGGTTAGGAAATCGGGTGTTAAGTTTGACGGTTATTCGGACCCACTTGCGTTCATAGAAACATTGGAAGAACGCGCCCAAACGTACGATGTAGATCTGAATCGCATACCGAGAGCGATGAGCGAGGCTTTGACAGGCATGGCAGGTAGTTGGTTCTCAACGAGTGGATTAAGGGACGTGACGTGCGGAACGTTCAAAAGGGAATTTTTAGGATTCTTTCTGCCTCCCCAATACTTTGACAGATTAGAGGACGAGATCAGGGCCCGCCCACAACGTAGGAGAAGGTTACAGAGAATATATAGTCGACTTGAAGAGATTAATGCGGCACGCCAGTTATACCCCTGAGCAGGAGCTGAAAAGAGTTTATGAGAATCTTTCTCGGGAGTACCGCCTATATATTCGACGGAGTGATTTTACAGACTTGTCTCAGCTAACACAGATAGCCTCAGAGTTTGAAAGCATCCCGGGTCAGCTCCAGGGGGAGACGGGGTACAACCAGACAAGGGTTCTTGGGTATCAAGGTAGGTCCGGTGGCATGGACACACCCGCCAAGCTGCCTAATCCGTTTAGGAGCCCGCCAGCACAGGTACCCTTAGCGCGAAATGAGACTGGTAGTCATCCCGCCACAAGGCGCGATGAAATTTCGAACAACATGGTGGGGCATGAACAGGTTAGGTCGGCAGTCGTGAGTCGCGTGTGCTATAACTGCTCACAAGGGGGACACTTTGCCAGAGAATGCCCAAATCCTAAGGTGGTATTCTGTAGACAGTGTGGTGCTCAAGGCGTGAGCGATTTGGCATGTTGCGGTAGAAGAGCGGGAAACGGGCAGCCGCGTCATCCGGATCGGGATCGGATGGGCGCCGGCGCGAGTCAGTCCCGGAATTAGAATGTCCTCTCAGAGTCGAGAACAGTCGCATAGTTGCCATGGTGAAGGTCGAGGACCGATTGGCGAAGGCGACGGTTGACACAGGGGCATCACGAAGCTTCGTGAGCCAAAGTTTTTTTGAGGAGATAAAGTCAAAAGGGGAAGTATTCGCAGCGACCGCGAATACTCACTTAGCAGACGGATCGAAGGTGGCGATTAGTAAGTTGATAAGAATCAAAGTCAAGCTGATTAGTAAAGAGGTGACAATGGACATGCTCGTAATGCCATCCATGTTAGACAGTCTTATCCTGGGGATGGATTTTCTATGCAAGATGGGGACGACTATGCAGTGCAATGAGGCGATGCTGATACTGAAGTGCGCCGATGCGCCAGCCAAGGCGAGAGACTGTCCTGGGGACGCATCGCAGCAAGGATACCACGCTAGCCAAGCAAGGGGCCGGCCGAGACGCAGTTACAGTCGTCAAGGAGCCATCGCTAGGCCAGGCGGAAAGTGCAGGAGCCGAGGCGTCGCAAAAGGGAGACCCTAAAGCAGGATCATCATCGGAAGAAGACGCTGCGCAGGAATCGGTGTGGCCAGCGGACTTGGAACCAGCCACGCAGGAGTTTTTAAGGACAGAGTTGCAGCTCTTCGAGGGATTGAAGGGCGTATCCAACGTAGCCGAGCATCGGATCATCATGAGGGATGACAAGCCGATCAAGCAGAGGTACTACCCCAAAAATCCGGCGATGCAACGCGTGATCGACCAGCAGGTAAATGAACTGATAGAGGCGGGGGCAATCGAGCCGTCACGCAGCCCACACAGCGCGCCCATAGTGCTCGTCCGTAAGAAGACGAACGAGTGGAGGATGTGCGTGGACTACAGGCAGCTCAACGCACACTCTATACCGGATGCATACCCCGTACCAAGGATAAATCACATACTGGAAAAGTTGAGGCACGCACGTTACATTTCGACGCTGGACTTGAAGCACGGTTACTGGCAAATTCCGATGGCGGCAAGCAGCAGGGAGTACACCGCGTTCACAGTGCCCGGTCGAGGACTATTTCAATGGCGGGTCATGCCATTTGGGTTGCATTCCGCCGGTGCGACTTTTCAGAGAGCATTGGATACAGTAATAGGCCCGGAGATGGAGCCCCATGCGTTCGCCTACTTAGACGACATCATAGTGATAAGCGCAACGAAAGAACAACACATAGCAAACTTGAGAGAAGTATTCCGACGGCTGAGAGAGGCCAACCTAAAACTTAATCAAAAAAAAAATTGACAGCCTGTGTCAGATCACACGGGCGCATAGGTTAGCCGTAGAATACGTCTGTCCTTGTGCAACAAAAATTATGAAGCGGTAGCCTAATAACAACAACCACATAGATGTTTTATTTTATTTTTAATTGTGCTTGTTGTCATTTGGCAAATTTTTTCCTTTTTACTGCAATACTGGTTAGCATCTCTGATATAAATTTAACAAACATTGAAATAGAAATATATATTTACATAATTTATTACATCAAAATTTGTGCATAATTAAATCTAAAATTGTATTTTTGTTTTATGTTTGAAATGTGACCTTTGATATGACAGGTTTGTGAAAGGAAAAGTATGATATGTAATTCATTAATGATACACTTAAATTTCTAGCAAATACTAAATCTATATTGGTTACAGCTAAGGTGGTTTGCTGCATTTTTAATATACTTTAATTTGAATTTTTCTTCCATAAATTCTGCAAATGAACAATCATTTGTCATTTCTAAATTAAAATCACCTACGATGAGCATGTCCACCTCGGTGTCAACTGTGAAATTCTTGTCTATTAGTGCAGTGAGGTGAGAATATTTCATCAAAGCAGAAAAAAGCATTTGTTGCTTGTTGTTTTGGGAAACATTTGGATGAAAGTACACAGAGCCAAGAATAAATTTTTTTTGATTATTAATTTTAATTTCAGACAGACAAATGTCGCCTACATCGCTATCGACCAGTTGCCTGTTTGAAATATCGATTGGAGTACAATATGTTAACATGGTACTTTTTGCATAGATTGCTACTCCAGATGCACGACGACGTTGCTGTAAATTATTAAAATGCGAAATTAATTGTTCAATATTCATTTAAATTAAATTAAATTAACTTAATTCAAAGTAACTGTTCACAATATGCGAAAATCAGGGCTGCCACCGTAAAGACGAATTATCGATAGTTTTTAACTCACGATAGTTTATATGATATTTTTGAACGGGCATATTTATTGTTTTGGTGCAAAAGCATAATTAAATGTGCAACACAAACAATAAAACATGATTTCGAAAACTTGCACGCAAATTTCAGAATTGGGGTAATCATATTTTATTGTGTTATAATTGTTTGGGGCTGACGCTTAAGCTGAGCTTGTTCACCCCTGGCACGGAAGAATTTATGTATGAAAATTTAATTATGCCCGAATATCTTATTGAAATTTCCACATTTAGAAGCTATCAGTCATGACCGCATGTATATCAAACGAAAGGAAATCAAGTCTACTTTGTATTAAAACAAGTTTTAATCGATTCTCTGGCGGAATTTTTGAGCAATGTGCAATTGAAAAAAAAGTAGTGATTTTTGCACTGATTTTTTGCCTTAAAAAGTTATATATTTGGCAAAATTATTAGAAATTTTAATGTGGGAATGTTTATTTACCTCATCTCAACTTAAATTCGAAAAACTCAGATTAATTGATTGATTATTGAGGATTGCTAGTGCAATTTAAAGTCTTCAAAATGAAGCAAAATTTTGCATGTTTTTGGTCTCATTTTTTTAATAGAAAATGTAATCACTTCATATATGAATATAGCTTAAAATAAAGGTTGAAGCCTTGGCTTTAAAATGAAATTAATTTGAGGAAAATCTATTCATTAGTTCATGAGCAATGAGCGATTTTGTGAAGCAACCATATTACAACAACAACTTTTTTGGATAGCACACTCATACCGAAACGTAAGACGTATTCTACGTCAAAAAAATGTTCGTTTTTCCAGAAGAAGCTAGTATACCTAGGGCATCTGGTGAGCGAGAAAGGAATCCAGACGGACCCCTCAAAGGTGGAAGCCATGAAAAACCTTAAGGCACCCACAAACCTGAAAGAGCTTAGACGATGCCTAGGGATGGCGTCGTGGTACCGCCGATTCGTGCCCAATTTCACAACGGTGGTACAACCGATGACAGAGCTGTTGAAGAAGTCCCGGAAGTGGTCGTGGAAGGAGGAGCAACAAGCCGCAATAGACAGCCTCAAGAAGTGTCTAACGTCCGCGCCTGTCCTAGCATGTCCGGAGTTTGGAGAAAAGTTCACGCTGCAGACGGACGCGAGCGACTACGGCCTCGGAGCGGTCTTCACGCAAACCATTGATCAGCAGGAGCAGGTCATAGCGTACGCCAGCCGGAAGCTGTCAAAGGCCGAGTCGAACTATTCGGCTACAGAAAAGGAGTGCTTGGCGATCGTGTGGGCGATCAGAAAACTCAAATGCTACCTGGAAGGATACCGATTTGAAGTGGTCACAGACCACATGGCATTAAAATGGTTGGATTCAATTGAGAGCCCCACAGGAAGGATAGCGCGCTGGGCTTTAGAGCTGCAGCAATACCAGTGTGACGTCAAATACAGGAAAGGCAAGCTCAACGTGGTGGCAGACGCTTTGTCACGAGACCCGTTAGAGCAGCTCCAGCAAGCCGTTGTTCAACAGTCCCCCGGAGGATGGATTCCAAAGATGCTGGAAAAGATAGCCAAGGAACCATCTAAGTATACAGACTACGTGGAAGAAAACGGACAGTTGTACAGACACCTGGGCCACCGCGCGGATGACGAGGACTACATCCCGTGGAAGCTATGCGTCAGCGAGGAACAAAGAAGCCGAGTGTTATTGGAATGCCACGACGCGCTGACGGCCGGGCATCAAGGAGTCCGCAAGACGATTATGAGGCTGTCCCAACGATACTACTGGCCTGGGATGTTCAGAGATGCAGCCAGGTATGTCAAATGTTGCGAAAAATGCCAACTGTTCAAGACCGAACAAAAGAAGCCAGCCGGACACATGCTAAACCACCAGGTGGCGGAGCCAATGGCAATTCTGTGCGCAGATTCCGTGGGCCCCTTACCGCGATCAAAACAAGGTAACACGATGTTATTGGTATTTCACGACGCATTCACAAAGTGGGTGGAATTGGTTCCCCTGAGACGAGCAACAGCGGCCACGTTGCAGAAGGCTTTTCGCGAACGGATCTTATGCCGGTTCGGAGTACCAAAGAGGTTTGTTTGCGACAACGGACTGCAGTTCACAAGTCGGATTTTCAAAGCGTATTTGAACTCTCTTGGCGTAAGGATGGAACACACCGCCCCATACTGCCCTCAGGAGAACCCGACCGAGGGAACCAACAGGACGGTAAAGACGATGATCGCGCAATATATTTCTGGAAATCAAAGTTCGTGGGACCAGTTGATACCCGAAATATCACTAGCCGTCAACTCGAGCATCGCGGACTCAACAGGATTTTCCCCAGCATTCTTGATGCAAGGAAAGGAACCTCGCTTGCCAGCAACGTTGTACGAGGAGAAAACGCCAGGTACAGGAAGCACACCGCAAACACCGGAACAAAGGGCAAATAGGCTAAAGGAGGTGTTCGACATAGCGCGAAGCAACCAGCAGCGAGCTTCAACGGATCAAGGGAGAAATTACAACCTCCGACGAAGGGAATGGAGACCGACGATCAACGAGCTTGTCTTGTTAAGGACGCACCAACTTTCGAAAGCCAGCGACGGGTTCGCAGCTAAGTTAGCACCGAAGTACGAGGGACCATGTCGGGTGAAGAAGTTCGTTTCACCAAATGTAGTGCGTCTGACAAAAGACGGGGATCGGAAAAGCAGAATCGCGAGCGTAACACAGCTAAAACCCTTCCAGCAAGACGGAGAAGAAGCCGAAACGAGTCGAGGAGAAGCATAACCAAAAAAAAAAAACCCCAACAAATCTCTTATACTAACCCACAACGTTTCAAAACATACAACTAAAATTTCAATAATGATTCCGTAATAGCCACAATTATATCTCTCCCAACAGAAATGAGCAAAGAAACAGTACTAAAACTAGAGGAAGGCACGCACCATCGAACGAAGTTGACGAAGCTGGAAGAGGCGTGGGGTGCAAATGGTCCAGCCATAACAAGATATGTGCACGAGGAAGAGATAAAAGACACGCTGGAAGGCATCCACGTGCTGCAAAAGGTGGTGACAACCACGATTTTCATGCAAGCTCGGGAGGAAGGGAGCCCCGACACGGCCGAACCAGAAACGGAGAACAACGAAGAGAGTGAGGAAGAAGGTGTGCTGGGATGGGAAGAGGGACTAGAGGAAATAGCGAAAGAGATACCACGACAGTCGAACGTACGCAGAGTATGGGCCGAGCGACGCCAAGCGCCCCTTACCACGAGGCCGGAGGAGAATCTTACCCCGGCTGATCCACCCGAAGTCCCAAAGAATTGGACGTGTCACCCAGACACAAGCATCGTGACCAAGCGGGCCGTCGAGGAGATTACGCGGGAGCTGCGCGCGCGGAGAAGACGCACGTCGAGGGACCGGCTCAGGGTGACGGCAGGAGAAGCGATTTACTCCGTGACCAAACACCCGGACAGCAGGGTCACGGTCACGAAGAAAGGGGGGGGGGGGGGGGTTTGAAGTAGGTCCAGCGTAACCTCCCTCACATACATATATATACATACGAACTATACTTACATATAGAATAAGACTTATGAAGACAAATAATTAATAGATATAAGACAGAGAAGAAGATTTATGAATACAAACAATATATCGATATAAGACAAAGATTTATGAAGACAACAAGTCAATAGATATAAGACAAAGAATATGAGTTAAGAAGCGAAACAAATTAAATGAACAGAATATTTACTTAATACATATTGTTAGTAAAGATAAGTTACAATAAGTTACACAACTAATAGAGTTAAGTTACATCAACTCATAAAACAATGCAAGAACGCAGCGCAGCAAGAGAGCCGGGCAGCGAAGCCGGCGACAAATGAGCGAGGGCACGCTCGCGACACGCGACCCAATTGTCGCGAGCGAGGGCAGCGAAGAAGCGCGCTGACCTAAAGGGCGAGACCAGCAAGATAGTTGGAAAAGGGATGCGCAAGAGCAAAGACGCGATCGCGGAATGTAAAAACGGCACGAAGAGTTTGATAGGTAGAATATAGAAGACAAGACGCAAGAAGTACAAGAGGAATTATAGAAAATAAAAGGAAAGCATGGTTTAAAGAAAGAGATACGCGTTTTGCTTTGAGGTTACTAACGCTAGGAAAAGGGGTTGACGCGCCAAAGAAATCGGTGGTCGTCGTTTAATAGAGCGACGGCGCAGCTTGCATGATCTAAAACGTTGGTACAAAGGTTGACCTTGTACGACCCCTAACCGCTGACACGCTCGTGGCTGCGTTTTGCTCAAAACATCGGGTCGAATATCGCGACACTTACCTCCATTTCGCGAACGTCCCTGATTTTAAATATAAATATCTTGTAACGTGGACCGTGGACAGACTGAGATCTGTACCCCGGCAAAATAACTACTTTACAAGTGGCGCCCGAGCAGGGACTTAACGTGAAAGAGGTGTAGTGCAAGTTGGGAGCAAAAACCCCAAACGCACTACTAAAAGTGAATCGTGACAGTCGGGCATACCCGGTCATACCACGCGATCGCGCGCGCGTTAGAAACAAGAGAACAAAAAAAAAAAAAAAACTGAAAGTAACGGCGAGGGCAATAAAAGGTGCCAGATGGTCAGTTGGCGCTGAGAAAAATTTGCCAAACGTACAGTCGTCGCGAAAAAATTATTTTCGTATGTGTTAAGCAGCAAATCGGTCGAAGCTTAGAGTGCACGTGCTCGAAGTTGACGGTGAAAGAAGACGCACCAACTAAGCGAACGAGAATAGCGGAAAGACAGGCGTGAGCGTTCGGCTAGAAAACGGCTAAAATCGCAGGGAAACCGTGTCGGTCGTGAAAATTGATCACAGCGGAGCAGCGCGAACGCTGACTGCGAAAGTGCAGCACACGCCAAAACCCGAACATTGGAATTGGTATTGGGCGTGGTGGCTGATCGTTGTACAGTGGGACGAAGTGAAATAAAAATTTAAATAAATGAAATAAAATAAATAATAATTTAAATAAATTAAATAAAATAAATAAAAATTTAAATAAATTGAAATAAAATAAATAAAATTTAAATAAATTAAATAAAATTTAATTAAATTAAATAAAAATTTAATTAAATACAGCTAAAACAAAAAACAAACAAATCGACAAAAAAAAAATCCCGAACAACGACCATGGAGCACAACAAAAGCGTAGAAGATGAAGGATGCGACAACCCGGGCGTGAGTCTAGGATGGGTATACCACTGCCGGAAGGAGGATCTGGAACGAATCGCTCAGGAACTAAACATAGAAAGCGCCGGCAAGGTAAAAGATTTACGGAAACGGGTATGTGATTTGATAAAATTGGGGGGGCCATAGTTCGTCAACCTGGAACCGGTTGGGCGAATGGGAGCGGAAGTTCGCCAAGATCCGAGGGTCACCCGTCCCGCCCACTGTCATTAGCGACGGGTCGCGACCCAGACAAAAATCGGAATCCGATTTGTTGGCGTTATCAGGGTCATCAGGAGAATTGCCACCATCACCCAAACACGTGCGGTTTGCACCGGCCGTTGGCGGACCGCCCATGACTAGTACCCAGGAGGGCCAGGCGGATTACAGGCCAATGTACGAGCTCGCTAACAGTCACCGGCATTACATGGTCGTCCCTGATCAGGTTAGGAAATCGGGTGTTAAGTTTGACGGTTATTCGGACCCACTTGCGTTCATAGAAACATTGGAAGAACGCGCCCAAACGTACGATGTAGATCTGAATCGCATACCGAGAGCGATGAGCGAGGCTTTGACAGGCATGGCAGGTAGTTGGTTCTCAACGAGTGGATTAAGGGACGTGACGTGCGGAACGTTCAAAAGGGAATTTTTAGGATTCTTTCTGCCTCCCCAATACTTTGACAGATTAGAGGACGAGATCAGGGCCCGCCCACAACGCGTAGGAGAAGGTTACAGAGAATATATAGTCGACTTGAAGAGATTAATGCGGCACGCCAGTTATACCCCTGAGCAGGAGCTGAAAAGAGTTTATGAGAATCTTTCTCGGGAGTACCGCCTATATATTCGACGGAGTGATTTTACAGACTTGTCTCAGCTAACACAGATAGCCTCAGAGTTTGAAAGCATCCCGGGTCAGCTCCAGGGGGAGACGGGGTACAACCAGACAAGGGTTCTTGGGTATCAAGGTAGGTCCGGTGGCATGGACACACCCGCCAAGCTGCCTAATCCGTTTAGGAGCCCGCCAGCACAGGTACCCTTAGCGCGAAATGAGACTGGTAGTCATCCCGCCACAAGGCGCGATGAAATTTCGAACAACATGGTGGGGCATGAACAGGTTAGGTCGGCAGTCGTGAGTAGCGTGTGCTATAACTGCTCACAAGGGGGACACTTTGCCAGAGAATGCCCAAATCCTAAGGTGGTATTCTGTAGACAGTGTGGTGCTCAAGGCGTGAGCGATTTGGCATGTTGCGGTAGAAGAGCGGGAAACGGGCAGCCGCGTCATCCGGATCGGGATCGGATGGGCGCCGGCGCGAGTCAGTCCCGGAATTAGAATGTCCTCTCAGAGTCGAGAACAGTCGCATAGTTGCCATGGTGAAGGTCGAGGACCGATTGGCGAAGGCGACGGTTGACACAGGGGCATCACGAGCTTCGTGAGCCAAAGTTTTTTTGAGGAGATAAAGTCAAAAGGGGAAGTATTCGCAGCGACCGCGAATACTCACTTAGCAGACGGATCGAAGGTGGCGATTAGTAAGTTGATAAGAATCAAAGTCAAGCTGATTAGTAAAGAGGTGACAATGGACATGCTCGTAATGCCATCCATGTTAGACAGTCTTATCCTGGGGATGGATTTTCTATGCAAGATGGGGACGACTATGCAGTGCAATGAGGCGATGCTGATACTGAAGTGCGCCGATGCGCCAGCCAAGGCGAGAGACTGTCCTGGGGACGCATCGCAGCAAGGATACCACGCTAGCCAAGCAAGGGGCCGGCCGAGACGCAGTTACAGTCGTCAAGGAGCCATCGCTAGGCCAGGTGGAAAGTGCAGGAGCCGAGGCGTCGCAAAAGGGAGACCCTAAAGCAGGATCATCATCGGAAGAAGACGCTGCGCAGGAATCGGTGTGGCCAGCGGACTTGGAACCAGCCACGCAGGAGTTTTTAAGGACAGAGTTGCAGCTCTTCGAGGGATTGAAGGGCGTATCCAACGTAGCCGAGCATCGGATCATCATGAGGGATGACAAGCCGATCAAGCAGAGGTACTACCCCAAAAATCCGGCGATGCAACGCGTGATCGACCAGCAGGTAAATGAACTGATAGAGGCGGGGGCAATCGAGCCGTCACGCAGCCCACACAGCGCGCCCATAGTGCTCGTCCGTAAGAAGACGAACGAGTGGAGGATGTGCGTGGACTACAGGCAGCTCAACGCACACTCTATACCGGATGCATACCCCGTACCAAGGATAAATCACATACTGGAAAAGTTGAGGCACGCACGTTACATTTCGACGCTGGACTTGAAGCACGGTTACTGGCAAATTCCGATGGCGGCAAGCAGCAGGGAGTACACCGCGTTCACAGTGCCCGGTCGAGGACTATTTCAATGGCGGGTCATGCCATTTGGGTTGCATTCCGCCGGTGCGACTTTTCAGAGAGCATTGGATACAGTAATAGGCCCGGAGATGGAGCCCCATGGTTCGCCTACTTAGACGACATCATAGTGATAAGCGCAACGAAAGAACAACACATAGCAAACTTGAGAGAAGTATTCCGACGGCTGAGAGAGGCCAACCTAAAACTTAATCAAAAAAAAAATTGACAGCCTGTGTCAGATCACACGGGCGCATAGGTTAGCCGTAGAATACGTCTGTTCTTGTGCAACAAAAATTATGAAGCGGTAGCCTAATAACAACAACCACATAGATGTTTTATTTTATTTTTAATTGTGTTTGTTGTCATTTGGCAAATTTTTTCCTTTTTACTGCAATACTGGTTAGCATCTCTGATATAAATTTAACAAACATTGAAATAGAAATATATATTTACATAATTTATTACATCAAAATTTGTGCATAATTAAATCTAAAATTGTATTTTTGTTTTATGTTTGAAATGTGACCTTTGATATGACAGGTTTGTGAAAGGAAAAGTATGATATGTAATTCATTAATGATACACTTAAATTTCTAGCAAATACTAAATCTATATTGGTTACAGCAGGTGGTTGCTGCATTTTTAATATACTTTAATTTGAATTTTTCTTCCATAAATTCTGCAAATGAACAATCATTTGTCATTTCTAAATTAAAATCACCTACGATGAGCATGTCCACCTCGGTGTCAACTGTGAAATTCTTGTCTATTAGTGCAGTGAGGTGAGAATATTTCATCAAAGCAGAAAAAAGCATTTGTTGCTTGTTGTTTTGGGAAACATTTGGATGAAAGTACACAGAGCCAAGAATAAATTTTTTTTGATTATTAATTTTAATTTCAGACAGACAAATGTCGCCTACATCGCTATCGACCAGTTGCCTGTTCGAAATATCGATTGGAGTACAATATGTTAACATGGTACTTTTTGCATAGATTGCTACTCCAGATGCACGACGACGTTGCTGTAAATTATTAAAATGCGAAATTAATTGTTCAATATTCATTTAAATTAAATTAAATTAACTTAATTCAAAGTAACTGTTCACAATATGCGAAAATCAGGGCTGCCACCGTAAAGACGAATTTCGATAGTTTAACTCACGATAGTTTATATGATATTTTTGAACGGGCATATTTATTGTTTTGGTGCAAAAGCATAATTAAATGTGCAACACAAACAATAAAACATGATTTCGAAAACTGGCACGCAAATTTCAGAATTGGGGTAATCATATTTTATTGTGTTATAATTGTTTGGGGCTGACGCTTAAGCTGAGCTTGTTCACCCCTGGCACGGAAGAATTTATGTATGAAAATTTAATTATGCCCGAATATCTTAATGAAATTTCCACATTTAGAAGCTATCAGTCATGACCGCATGTATATCAAACGAAAGGAAATCAAGTCTACTTTGTATTAAAACAAGTTTTAATCGATTCTCTGGCGGAATTTTTGAGCAATGTGCAATTGAAAAAAAAGTAGTGATTTTTGCACTGATTTTTTGCCTTAAAAAGTTATATATTTGGCAAAATTATTAGAAATTTTAATGTGGGCATGTTTATTTACCTCATCTCAACTTAAATTCGAAAAACTCTGATTAATTGATATTATTGAGATTGCTAGTGCAATTTAAAGTCTTCAAAATGAAGCAAAATTTTGCATGTTTTTGGTCTCATTTTTTTAATAGAAAATGTAATCACTTCATATATGAATATAGCTTAAAATAAAGGTTGAAGCCTTGGCTTTAAAATGAAATTAATTTGAGGAAAATCTATTCATTAGTTCATGAGCAATGAGCGATTTTGTGAAGCAACCATATTACAACAACAACTTTTTTGGATAGCACACTCATACCGAAACGTAAGACGTATTCTACGTCAAAAAAATGTTCGTTTTTCCAGAAGAAGCTAGTATACCTAGGGCATCTGGTGAGCGAGAAAGGAATCCAGACGGACCCCTCAAAGGTGGAAGCCATGAAAAACCTTAAGGCACCCACAAACCTGAAAGAGCTTAGACGATGCCTAGGGATGGCGTCGTGGTACCGCCGATTCGTGCCCAATTTCACAACGGTGGTACAACCGATGACAGAGCTGTTGAAGAAGTCCCGGAAGTGGTCGTGGAAGGAGGAGCAACAAGCCGCACTAGACAGCCTCAAGAAGTGTCTAACGTCCGCGCCTGTCCTAGCATGTCCGGAGTTTGGAGAAAAGTTCACGCTGCAGACGGACGCGAGCGACTACGGCCTCGGAGCGGTCTTCACGCAAACCATTGATCAGCAGGAGCAGGTCATAGCGTACGCCAGCCGGAAGCTGTCAAAGGCCGAGTCGAACTATTCGGCTACAGAAAAGGAGTGCTTGGCGATCGTGTGGGCGATCAGAAAACTCAAATGCTACCTGGAAGGATACCGATTTAAAGTGGTCACAGACCACATGGCATTAAAATGGTTGGATTCAATTGAGAGCCCCACAGGAAGGATAGCGCGCTGGGCTTTAGAGCTGCAGCAATACCAGTGTGACGTCAAATACAGGAAAGGCAAGCTCAACGTGGTGGCAGACGCTTTGTCACGAGACCCGTTAGAGCAGCTCCAGCAAGCCGTTGTTCAACAGTCCCCCGGAGGATGGATTCCAAAGATGCTGGAAAAGATAGCCAAGGAACCATCTAAGTATACAGACTACGTGGAAGAAAACGGACAGTTGTACAGACACCTGGGCCACCGCGCGGATGACGAGGACTACATCCCGTGGAAGCTATGCGTCAGCGAGGAACAAAGAAGCCGAGTGTTATTGGAATGCCACGACGCGCTGACGGCCGGGCATCAAGGAGTCCGCAAGACGATTATGAGGCTGTCCCAACGATACTACTGGCCTGGGATGTTCAGAGATGCAGCCAGGTATGTCAAATGTTGCGAAAAATGCCAACTGTTCAAGACCGAACAAAAGAAGCCAGCCGGACACATGCTAACCCACCAGGTGGCGGAGCCAATGGCAATTCTGTGCGCAGATTCCGTGGGCCCCTTACCGCGATCAAAACAAGGTAACACGATGTTATTGGTATTTCACGACGCATTCACAAAGTGGGTGGAATTGGTTCCCCTGAGACGAGCAACAGCGGCCACGTTGCAGAAGGCTTTTCGCGAACGGATCTTATGCTCGGTTCGGAGTACCAAAGAGGTTTGTTTGCGACAACGGAGTGCAGTTCACAAGTCGGATTTTCAAAGCGTATTTGAACTCTCTTGGCGTAAGGATGGAACACACCGCCCCATACTGCCCTCAGGAGAACCCGACCGAGGGAACCAACAGGACGGTAAAGACGATGATCGCGCAATATATTTCTGGAAATCAAAGTTCGTGGGACCAGTTGATACCCGAAATATCACTAGCCGTCAACTCGAGCATCGCGGACTCAACAGGATTTTCCCCAGCATTCTTGATGCAAGGAAAGGAACCTCGCTTGCCAGCAACGTTGTACGAGGAGAAAACGCCAGGTACAGGAAGCACACCGCAAACACCGGAACAAAGGGCAAATAGGCTAAAGGAGGTGTTCGACATAGCGCGAAGCAACCAGCAGCGAGCTTCAACGGATCAAGGGAGAAATTACAACCTCCGACGAAGGGAATGGAGACCGACGATCAACGAGCTTGTCTTGTTAAGGACGCACCAACTTTCGAAAGCCAGCGACGGGTTCGCAGCTAAGTTAGCACCGAAGTACGAGGGACCATGTCGGGTGAAGAAGTTCGTTTCACCAAATGTAGTGCGTCTGACAAAAGACGGGGATCGGAAAAGCAGAATCGCGAGCGTAACACAGCTAAAACCCTTCCAGCAAGACGGAGAAGAAGCCGAAACGAGTCGAGGAGAAGCATAACCAAAAAAAAAAAACCCCAACAAATCTCTTATACTAACCCACAACGTTTCAAAACATACAACTAAAATTTCAATAATGATTCCGTAATAGCCACAATTATGTCTCTCCCAACAGAAATGAGCAAAGAAACAGTACTAAAACTAGAGGAAGGCACGCACCATCGAACGAAGTTGACGAAGCTGGAAGAGGCGTGGGGTGCAAATGGTCCAGCCATAACAAGATATGTGCACGAGGAAGAGATAAAAGACACGCTGGAAGGCATCCACGTGCTGCAAAAGGTGGTGACAACCACGATTTTCATGCAAGCTCGGGAGGAAGGGAGCCCCGACACGGCCGAACCAGAAACGGAGAACAACGAAGAGAGTGAGGAAGAAGGTGTGCTGGGATGGGAAGAGGGACTAGAGGAAATAGAGGAAATAGCGAAAGAGATACCACGACAGTCGAACGTACGCAGAGTATGGGCCGAGCGACGCCAAGCGCCCCTTACCACGAGGCCGGAGGAGAATCTTACCCCGGCTGATCCACCCGAAGTCCCAAAGAATTGGACGTGTCACCCAGACACAAGCATCGTGACCAAGCGGGCCGTCGAGGAGATTACGCGGGAGCTGCGCGCGCGGAGAAGACGCACGTCGAGGGACCGGCTCAGGGTGACGGCAGGAGAAGCGATTTACTCCGTGACCAAACACCCGGACAGCAGGGTCACGGTCACGAAGAAAGGGGGGGGGGGGGGGGGGGTTTGAAGTAGGTCCAGCGTAACCTCCCTCACATACATATATATACATACGAACTATACTTACATATAGAATAAGACTTATGAAGACAAATAATTAATAGATATAAGACAGAGAAGAAGATTTATGAATACAAACAATATATCGATATAAGACAAAGATTTATGAAGACAACAAGTCAATAGATATAAGACAAAGAATATGAGTTAAGAAGCGAAACAAATTAAATGAACAGAATATTTACTTAATACATATTGTTAGTAAAGATAAGTTACAATAAGTTACACAACTAATAGAGTTAAGTTACATCAACTCATAAAACAATGCAAGAACGCAGCGCAGCAAGAGAGCCGGGCAGCGAAGCCGGCGACAAATGAGCGAGGGCACGCTCGCGACACGCGACCCAATTGTCGCGAGCGAGGGCAGCGAAGAAGCGCGCTGACCTAAAGGGCGAGACCAGCAAGATAGTTGGAAAAGGGATGCGCAAGAGCAAAGACGCGATCGCGGAATGTAAAAACGGCACGAAGAGTTTGATAGGTAGAATATAGAAGACAAGACGCAAGAAGTACAAGAGGAATTATAGAAAATAAAAGGAAAGCATGGTTTAAAGAAAGAGATACGCGTTTTGCTTTGAGGTTACTAACGCTAGGAAAAGGGGTTGACGCGCCAAAGAAATCGGTGGTCGTCGTTTAATAGAGCGACGGCGCAGCTTGCATGATCTAAAACGTTGGTACAAAGGTTGACCTTGTACGACCCCTAACCGCTGACACGCTCGTGGCTGCGTTTTGCTCAAAACATCGGGTCGAATATCGCGACACTTACCTCCATTTCGCGAACGTCCTTGATTTTAAATATAAATATCTTGTGACGTGGACCGTGGACAGACTGAGATCTGTACCCCGGCAAAATAACTACTTTACAGGCTAGATTTAGTTGTAATGAAACATGTATATTCCAGTTGAAAAATATATGTCAAACGAAACAGACGCCTACACTTTTTTTTTATTTTTACAAACTATTCCATTATCGAAGACGGAACCCTTACCGAGGAAAAGCCAGCCCGCTCCCAAACATTAGTCCTTCGAGCCGGATTCTCGAATTTAACATCAGCATCGTTACTACCATCAAGCATCGTTGGATTTCCTATTAGCAAGACTACAGATTTCTGTTTGTATAAACATATTTATATATAAATATATCGTCCGCAAAAAATAAATAGTTATTTTATTCCTGTTGCATAATATCGTAGCATGCAAAGTGACACTGCCAAGGATAAAGATAATCTCCTTGCTGTTCCGTCCGTGCTCCATAAATTAAAAATACAAAGTATGTTTGCTTTAACCACCTTCATTTCGGAAACCGACCGTCTGGTTCAGTTCGAGTCTAAATTCGCCTCCAACTCAGACGTTTCACTGCACAAGCTCAAAGTCCGACAAGAACAGATCTTGTGGGACACGGTCGAACTAGAAATCGAGCGCTGTTCAAGAGCGCTCTCTGCATCTGCTGGGCACAGCAATGTTAACGATACTGAAATCCTTCATTCGAAATATGACCACTGCTTTGTGGCATATGAACGTTGCGCATCCATGCTTAGCGAACAGATTGAGAACGCTACGGTTCCAATACCGAGTCCAAATGTTGCCTATCAGCCAAGAGGTTGCCGCTTACCGCCTGTTGACACCGAAGTCTTTTCCGGAGACTATTTGAAATGGCTTACGTTCCGGGACATTTTTACAGCGGTGAATATCAACAATCCAAGTCTTACCCCAGTCGAAAAGCTGTTCCACTTAAATTCAAAGACTAGTGGCGATGCTCAAGCTATCGTGTCCAGATCCCCTCTGACTAATGATGGTTCAACGTCAGCATGGCAAGCACTCGTCAACAGATTCGAAAACAAAAGATTGTTAGTCAATAGTCAACTTCGAATTTTATTCAATGTACAACCCATTTCTCATGAGTCTGCAGCCGCATTAAAGGATTTTCAGGGCACCATCCAAAGGTGCCTATCGGCTTTCGATCTCTCCAATATCTCCACTGAGAATTGGGATTGTCTCCTCCTGTGGGAACAGTCTCTCCATAGCACAGCAGATAATCCGTCTTGGGATGAATTAAATAATTTCCTTTTATAGTGGTACCGAACCTTAGAGGCAATTGAAGATGTAAGGTCGCCGGTAGTTCCTTAGCTGGCAGTTAAGGCTACCAGAACAGAACCACCATACAAAAGAGTGAACTCCTTAAAGCCAAAATCATGGCCAAGATTCAGACTTGCAAACTTTGTGCCAAGGAGAATCATCCAATCCGTATATGACCGAAATTTCTGAAATTGTCTTTCCAGTAGCGATCCGATACCATAACGCAGCACAAGCTGTGTTTAAATTGTTTCGCCAGAGGACACCACCTCAAAGATTGTACTAGTGCACATAATTGGCATACCTGCATGGGGCGTCATAGTACTCTCTTTCATCGTCCAACGAACTGCCAACTGGAATGGTTTTATACACTCCAGTCAATTTACAGTCCACTTCTCACCCACATACGACAGTCCAAAAATTTTTACTCGGCTAACACACAAAGCGTTCTTCTCGGCATGGCTATAATCCAAGTTTGTTCTTTGGGAACAATATATACAGCTCGTGCATTGGTTGACTCTGGTTCAGAAGCAACTTTCATTTCTGAACGGCTTTTCAAACTGATACGACCCCAGTATCAGTCCGTTGACGCTCAGTTTCGGGGCTCAATGCAGCCCAACCTCAACGATTATGCCATTTCCATATTGGCTCTCCAATTAAGCCAAGAATTCAAATTGAAACTTTGGCCCACGTCCTTCTAAGGCTGGCAGGAAATCTGCCCTCCTACACAATTCCAGAAAGTTCTTTGGAAGGTTTTACGGATCTACTACTCGCTGATTCAAATTTCTACAAGAGTTCCCAAATAGGAAATCTATCGGGAGCTGATATTCTTCCTTCCATCTTGCCAAAGGGTTCCTATACAAATATACCCTTTTAGGTCAGGAAACGATTTTTGGCTGGACCATCACGGGTCCTATTTCCTACACTGGCGGCAAAATCATTTCGTCTTTCTCCACTCGAATTTCGCTCAGCCAAGAAGTTATGTTATGCCATGTTCAGACTATGAAAAATTAATCTCGTAAGTACGATAATCTACTTGCGATAATTTTTTGCGTTCACACATCAATCTGCTGATTCGCATAAGATTAAGTTTGATAGCTGTTTGTTTACATTTATAAATCATCCAAATTAAATAGCAAACAGCAGAGCAAATTGAAATTAAAGAAAAGTGAATAAAAATGGCGCCAAATATTATTAAAATTATATTTTTTATGATAAAAATGCTCGATATGGCGAAAATAATGGAGGATCTGCTGAATACTTCAAGAGCACAAAGAAATCTTGTGCTAATGAAATATATAAAGCACCTCGAGTTATGTGCAGCCATATCTGAGGCATTTGTGATGAAAAAGTGCTGGAGAAAAGTATTATGTGTATATATATGTATATAATAGTGTTTTTCTTTTAGGAACGTTCAGAATTTTTTTGGGAAATTGATTGTCACAACGGCTCGGATGCTTTGTTTAAGAGCAATTTGCGCATGAATCACAAATATTTCAACAAGCTTTGTGGGCTGGTAAAAAAGCCAAACTTCCGCATCTCAACCGCCATTTCCTCAAAGATGTGCCAGTTTTTTTGGGCAGATCGCAGATGTTGCAATCTGCTCTGCCATATTTCGATGAGGCAGATTTCTGCCCCGTCGCACCAATTAACTCTTTTTTTTTTTTTGCTGCAATAAATACTTGTTCTTTTTGTAACAAATAACAGCTGTTCGCATATGAGATCTTCTAGCAAATTTAAGTTGTATATGCAAAAATCAGCGCCATCTGTCGTTTTTGTTAAATAAACACAGGGCTGAATTGATTAAAAGTTAATCTCGTCAGTGAGAGGATTACGTTTGTCATTTCTTGCATGATTTAATAGCGCGATTACAAGTAGATTAGCATTTTAATCTCGTCAACGACCCTAATCGCGAGATTAAGTGGTTTATCAGAACATGGCATTAGAGAAACTTCTCACAAAATGTTGGAAGTGCTGCAAAAACTCTCGGAATCCGATAGAAGGCCGATTCCGATTCATAACGCGCTGCAATGGAAGTCCAAGTCCATGCTCAACAGAATTGCATCACAAGGATCTCTCCAAAGCTCAAGAGCAACTGGTCATTCTCACGCAAAGAACTGAGTATGCCGTAGAATACAACGGGTTACTCAAAAGGCAATAAGTTCCGCGTTCAAGCAGTCTCTTTAATCTTAGCTCGATTTTAAATAAACACGGAGTTATTCGGGACTGCGGTCGCATCCGATCCTACCAGACTCTCAGTTATGATGAGCGTCATCCAATAATACTGCCGTATTCATGTCTGTATTCTCGCTTTCTTGTAAGCTTCACGCATCAAATTTCTCGACATGGGGGCAATCAACTGATGATGCGCCTAATCCGAGCAAAGTACTGGATTCCTAAGCTCAAGGTATTAAACAAATCCACGATCCATTCCTGCAAGGTTTGCATAGTCCATCGCAAAAGAGACTAGGGATGGGTATCGCCAGAGTTAGTATCGGTATCGTGGGATCGATACGAATTTGACCACGCCGATACTTGGTGTCGATATGG
This sequence comes from Scaptomyza polygonia, assembly GCA_035044585.1. Classification (NCBI taxonomy): domain Eukaryota; kingdom Metazoa; phylum Arthropoda; class Insecta; order Diptera; family Drosophilidae; genus Scaptomyza; species Scaptomyza polygonia. The sequence goes on from JAWNNU010002331.1 coordinate 34,604, forward strand.
TAGATCTCAATTATCGATATTATCATGGTATCGATATATATATATATATATATATATTTTTTTTATATTTAAAATAAAATTTACAATACTGGTAAAATGAGCTCAAATTATTTATATTCACTTTTAATATTTGTTTTTAACCTATATTTAGTCCCACATGTATTGTGGGATTTTCGCCAAAAAAAAAAAAAATTCGTTGCTGTAGGTGTTCCGCTGTTAAAGGCGAGCCACAATCGTCCATTATAAGGCCTGCAATCGAAAAAAAAGTCACTCGCTTGGTACTGATGTTGCCAAGATGGGCAAATAAGTTGATGCCCTCTTAAAGATGTGGGGATATAATGGTTTCAAAACTAACCCACACCTCAAACGGATTTGCCAATATTGGAGATCTCATATGATGCAAATGACTTGATTTCCGACTTGGCAGTATTGGCTAAATCATCAACGATTTGGGCTCTACTGCTTTGAATCTCATCATCATAATTAGCCCAAATGCTTTTTGATTTTTTTTGAGGTGGTGCTTGTTGTTCTTCTTCGTTTTGCAGAAGTTGAGAATTTTCCTTCTTCAGTTCTTTGATTATTTTGCTTTCCAAAAATGAAGTTGTTTTGGCCACTGAAAATGCACTCCTGTAAATTTTTTTCCCAAATCTAGGATCAATCAATGTTGCCATTGCCAGTATTATATTTTCTTCGATATTTCCCACGCGTCTTTTCAATTCCTTAAGCAAGAATTCTTTGAACTTAAGCGCAATTTCATCATTTCGTGAAAGTTCGATATTATCAATTGACTGAAAGAATAAAATTATATTATTTATTATATATTTAAAAAAATGAATTTTGTGTTTAGAGTTACACAAAACTTACTTTAAAAATCATGGTAACAATTGGAATGATTATACTGGCAGTCTCGTTTTTTTTCAGCTGATACCTCAGAAGTACCTTGATGAATAAAATCTAAAATGTCTCTAATTGCAGCCAAAGTAGCCGATTCCGATCCAGTTAGCATACCGACTTCTGGAAAATCTCCGTTTTTATGCTCTGGATAAGTCGCAGCGTTGTTCCCTCGGTGCTGCCTTTTTCGTATTGAACTCTTTTGATAGCATTGGCGCAAAATTGTAGCTATCGTGAGAGTATGTGACGATTTTTTTTTACTTTTTTCAATAGCTCTGGAACACCTCGAACATTGGGAGTCTCTTCAACATTCACTTTAGCCGAACCTAAAGCAGCCAGAGGTACTTAATTTATTATATGTGCGAAACATCCAAGATTTTTGTCGCTTCCAAAGGATTCTTTTGCACCACCGACGATATCTGGAGCATTATCTGCTATTATAGCGGATATATATTTGCTTCTTTTCTATACCCTATTTTCCTGAAAATTCCAATGCTTTTCCTTTTAAATATTCAATGTTATGTCGCTCTGTTAAAAGCTCCACTCCTAAAACGAAAGACTGCATATGCACATTTTGCAGATAATGAGCTGCCATGCTCAAATAACTCGATGTTGTGTGTGACTCGGTCCAAGCATCCATCGTGCGACAGATCGAGGGAACATCCGCAAGAACTTTTTTCACTTTGCCAGCAATAAAATCATATTTGTCTTCGAGACGCTTAATTACTGTAGCTCTGCTTGGAGGTTTCCAAAGCGGCACGGCTGTTTTGCAGAAATTTACAAATCCTTCCTTTTCACTACTAGATAAGCATAAATTGTCCTTGCAAATCATGAACAAATCATGAAGCTTGGCTGCCTGAACACCACCTGCTGCAGAAACATAAAACATTTGTATAACGTGACAAATTTTTACAATTTTTGATTGCCGCTGACCCTGTATTTATCAGAATACATGCCATTTTTTTCCCGTTATAAAACGTCAATTGCACGCCAAACAATGTGTATATGCACAAACAAAAGTAACGATAAACGGCTTGTACAAAGTCCCGTTAAATGTTTTTGTGTCCCTTTTTTAATATTTGTTTTGCCTATGCACACTTTTCAACAGCAGTAAATGGCATATTTTTTTGCCATATATATGCTTTTTATACAAAATTGGCATGTTTTGATATAATAATAACATACGATTTGCTTCGAGCAAAAAATGTTTCTAGTGTTGGTTGCAAGTCATGGCTTCTGCTGTTGATCGGTTTTCCAACGCTGGAATCTGCTTGGAACGAAACTTCTAAAGCATCACTCACATATCCCTCTTTTTCAATCTTGTCTCCTTTCCACATATTGTAAAATATTCTTTGGCTTTTTTGTCACTTTAGCCTTCGGCAAGGTTGATTCAATTTGCTCTTGTGTAGACATTTTTAAAAGATTTTGGAACAATTGTTCATAAATTGCGCTGTTCCAGGCAACCAGTGATGTGACCCGTGGACGATACGTTGAGTATCGACTAGCAAAATAAATATATCGATAACATCGTCCAACCCAAGAATCGCCTATATCGTATCGACGATACTGCGATAAAACAGATGATACCTCAAGTATCGTATCGATACCTGCCATCCCTACTTCAAACCCAACTCATGGGAGAGCTACCGGCTCAGCGTACTTCCTTCCCAGCGGCGAAAATATACCCCACGAGATTGATAACTTCTTGAAGAGTTTGTATGCCCGATACCTTCGATAATCCTACACGATTCCCATTACATTTCATGTGTATTGGCCGCTTTTACGAGTGAACGGCTACAATCTCATCGAGAAAGTTGGCAATAAAAGCCGAGTTCATTTCGGACTTCCATTACACTGTGCATTACAAAATCAAATTTGTAATGTAGATTGTGGGCAGACCGACCACTGTACGATACACAATTTTGAAAAATGTGTGCGAGCTTGTGGACATGTTCGATACTTTTATGCACACTAGGTGCTCTTTGGTGTAATGCTAATACTGCACTTCATAATATACAAAATGTTGAAATGTATATTAGGCTGTAATGTGAATGCTGCACTGTGTAGTATACAAAGGGATGCCATGTATATTAGGCTGTAATGTAGAAGAAATATTTAGTTTGAAAAAAGAACACAAAATACAAATATTTGTATACATAAATAACACTTTTTAATTCATGTTTATTTTTAAAAATAATTTTATATTATTCTTTATACATCATTTACCTTATTTATTTCTACATGTTTTTTGTATTTTTGCGTCGTATTTGTGCTTGGATAGGCATCCTTTATGGACTTTAAAGGCCAGCCCTTAGCCTGCTAATGAAAAATTATAATTTATTGTTATTATTATGAACTTTAACTTAATAGTCGTAAATACTTACCAGATAAATTGATTTGTCTCACAAAACTTATTTTTCTCGTCAACGTTGAAAATTGATGCACACAGCACGGCAGACAAATCAAACTGACGACGCGTGCCAAAAGCAAAGTCGAACAATTAGTGCAAAGGCATAAACCGAATAAGCCACGTCAGACTTTCATGTATGCATTCATTTTTAAACACGTGTGCGTAACGGCACACAAAATCAAAAAAAACTACGAGCAATAGAATGAACTCCGTAGCCGAAATAGGAAACGAGCGAAACAACAACAATTCTGTACAAATCTTTCCATTACAGCCTTGTTTACAAAAAGGCTACACGTAATACATTCAGTGGAGTCTCCACGAAATGCATATTGTGGACGTATCGGATATGGTGTTCGCCGCTGGGTTTTCGCACCCCTTCACACACACAAGTGTTGACTTTGCCTTTGACTTAGCATGTTTGATAACCAAGGGTTATGTGTGCGTCTTTGTGAGCTTTAACACCAAAGCGGTCCATTTAGAAGCTTCCTCAGACCTCAAAGCCGAAAAGTTCTAAGCGGTTCTAACACCCATAGAGTCTAAAGAAAAAGCACTGATAGTTGTTGTGGACTTGTCACATCAGAATGAAACAGTTAAAACGGGGCCAATCGATGTAAGACTTTCCATCCATCTAGAAAGTGCTTGTGTAAAAAATAGTTAGGTATATTATGTGTTACTTTATAATCCAAAACAAAAGCTATAATCGCAAACCGGGGGCGTTCTTTATTAGCTGCTCTATTAGGAAAAGTTGAAAGTAATGAAGCTTATGTCAGATCGCGCTGAAAATGTTCAAAAATAAATGCTTCAGTTAATAAAGGCGAATAACAATTAAAAATACATAAATGCTATTTTTTTATGAATAAAATTTATTTATTTAAATAGAATTATTTTTGAAAATATTAATTGCTAGGGCTTGCCTTATTGTTTCAGCACTTGGATTAATATTTCCAAGCCAATCCGCAAGCTCTGGCTGATCATTTTGATGTGAATTTTGAGCTTCACGTTGCCAGTTGTCGCTCACTGAGCTGTTATGCATATTGCAAAAATTATGCAAAATGCAGCAACAAGCTATTATTTGGGAAGTTTTATCAATCTTATTGTCCAATCCTTTCCCTATCCACCAAAAGCGAGCCTTCAGATGACCAAACGCGTTCTCCACCACTCGCCTTACTTTCGAAAGGTTATAATTAAAGGCACGTTGCTGTGGTGTTGCGTCAACGGAAAATGGGTAGGGCTTCAACACGTTTGTTGAAAATTTAAAAGCAGAGTCTCCAATAATAACTACTGGAACCACTACACCATTCACCTCCTTTGCATTATTTTGCAGCAAGTCTGTATTTACCAGCTTCGTTTTAAGGCTGGAGGTTTCGAATATTCTTGAATCATGGCATCTTCCTGGACTGCCAACGCTTATGTATGTGAATCTGTTTACAAAAACAATTCTTGTAATATTTCAGATTTTAAATACGAAATAAATATAATCGTACCGGTAGTCTACTAAAGCGAATAGCACGGTGGAATACCACCCCTTGTAGTTGCGGTAGTCCACGGCATGATCAGACTTTGGTCGCACTTCAATGTGGCAGCCATCTATGGGCGATATTCAATTAAATTTTTTTTATAATAACATTTACAAATATCTTACCCATTGCTCCAAAGCATTGCGGAAATCCGAGAGCTTCAAACCCTTTGACGGACCCTACAATCTTATCCTGCGTGAGGAAGTTGGCTGGCAGATAGTCATCTGCAAGTTTGCAAATAACCTCACGGCAGAACTCGTAAAGGCTTACGCATACAAATGCTTTGGATACACCAAAAAGTTTTCCTAATTTGCGATACTCTGCAGATGATCCCAGGGTATACAGCGCTATTGCAATCTGCTTTTCTAAAGGGACTGCCGCACGCAAAGAAGTGTCGGAAGCTCTCCTTAAAAAATGCGTCCGAATTATTTGGAACGTCACTCTCCCAAAAACATCCATACCGTGGCCTGAGTAATATCATTAAAATAATAGTTTAGGAAACAATGCTTAGGTTGAATCAACTGTTTTTATCTTACAACTGTCCAAATGTCTCGACTGCATGAATTCATTAGCAAATCTAATGTTCCCGAAGATATCCCACCCATATTCATAGCACTCATAATCATTGCGTTGTTTTGCTCCATCGCAGATGCAATCATACATAATTTGTTGTTATTCATTACTTTGTTATTAATAATTTGTTCAATTTTTCGACTGCAAGCAAAACACAGCTGTTGACGCTTAACGCAATAACTAACTTTTGAGCCAATGTAAACACCAATTCTGAGTTTTTGAGTCGATGACGATATCGATAGCAAACTCACTGTAATGTTAACGCCCTATTAGTTACACTAAACATTTGTAATTTCTTCTCATCACTTAGAGTTACATGTGGTATTTTCCATACAATGTTAGAAATATTTAATGTATACTCCTTAGTTTTAATCTAAGTGTAATATACATTTTCCATATTCTTAGTCATGAGTTATATTAATTCATGTTTACAGTTTAGTAAGACCTTGTTATAATCTTCAGAAAATCCAATTAAGTATTTAAGAGGAAAAGTAGAATTAAAATTGTCAGCTGTCTATCATATCCATTAAACCAGTCAGAATTCTCTAGCATGCGGCTTTCCTTCTTGTTTAAAGAAGCATAGTTTTTTAAGGTTGTTGAAATACCAACAAATCGAGTGCGATCAATTTCAATTCCATTTAACTCATATCGAACCTCGTCAAATAAATAACAATAATACAATTGTTTTTAAGTTTTCCATCTACAGCAACCGTATTATCCGCCAAACAAATTTTGCCCTCAACATTAATAAAACTCTCACAAGGTAATACATATACTTGATTCTGAATAGTAATTCTAACTTCATCATTGCTTTTAAATGTTTGTAGATGGGGAGAATAACTTATTTTTTAATTATGCTCTCATCCGAATATGCTTTCTCTCGAACATTCAATATGTTATTTTTTTTAAACCCAAAGACTTTAGAAATAATTCGTTCGAGTGTTAGTAGTTTTTTCGTCGCCATGTCTACTTCTATGGTATAGCTCGAAGTGATAGTAGGTGGCCGATAGACCACGTTTTTATTAATATAAAATCACTACTTGCGGGGTATTATTACTGCTCTCGATTAGAGGTTGCTTTAATACATTTGGCTTCTTTTCCTTAATTTTCTCGCAAATAATTTCACTTATGTCACTATGATCATATGATCCCACAGTTATTTTGAAAATATGCTCTCCAATATGAAATAAATAATTATCATGGTCCACATGTGGAATCGAGTTATACATATGGAAATCAATTATAACTTCCATCTAATTCTATAGGTGGATGATAAGTTGCCATTAATATCGAGTTGTTACCCGTTAACGTTAGTGTTTTTGCCATTCCGAAAGATTATTGTTAAGTGAATTAATAATTCTAGCTTCTTTTATTTTATTTTATTTTAAATTTGAATAAAATCAGCGAACCCCCTTCTATATCGTCCATTTTCTAGCGGATCATCTTAACTTATTAATAAAAATCCATATTTTTCTCTCCAAAAAAATTGAGAAATCTTCTTTAATGACTCCATTGTCTACGCCCACATGGTCCTGGTACACATGTTTCATATTAACTTAATCCTGTCTAAACATAATAATAAGATTTGCATTGTCACGCAATAAGATGTTTTGGGATGCGTGTACACGTTTGACACAAAAAGAACATATCTATATTTTTATGTCTGCCCATATAGAAGTATGCCCAAATGTTATCCTGTTTTTCACATGCTACGTCATCGAAAATCATTATAGAGTTCTTTTTGACATCGTTAGGTGCTACAACATTTTTATTTTCAAAAAATGTAAAATAACCATTCCTTTTATTGGTCTTATAAGTGTTATTAAGTATTCATATTTAGGCTGATATAACGATTATGAATATAAGTAAATATTCTCAAACTTTAATCCGTTGGGACTTTCAATCAAACTAAACATAACATTGGTTTTTCCGACAATGAGAGCTCTTATCGAGTTAAGTAACATGCTACTGTGTCTAAGTTGTTTGATATCACCATTTTTGCAATCGATATTTTTTATTTCAATATCAGTTTTTTGTTTTATTAACGCATAGAAATGATACGTATTTGAATAGATCGTTACTTACTAAAATCTCATTGAAGAACAAACAACAAATAAAATGGTGTGGTGCTTTTATAGTAACAAACTACCACTCTATCTAGGCAGAGGTATTGTTATTAAAATAATACACTCCCTACCAGTTGAGCTACACATACCAGGATATCAGTTTTGTGGACTAGGTAGAAAGCTAAAAGCTCGTTTAGAACGTGGTGACAAAGGAATAAATCCCCTGGAAAGAACACGATATAGCCTATTCTAAACATAAAGATCTGGAAAATCGTCTTAAAGCCGACTCAATACTTGCTGAAAGAGTGTGGGAGCGTGTTAGAACCTCCGATAGTACTCTCGGAGAAAAATTTCGTAACCAACGTAAAGAAAACAAAGAAAATGTTTGAAATGGGTCTTTCACAAAAGCAAAAGAAACGAAACCCATGTAAAATTAAAAAAACTATTATGAATATCGTTCGAGTAGCAAGTGTTAAAGAAAGAAAACCCATTTGACATTCAATCTGCGATTAAAGTAGCACGAAAAGCTTTATTTAAAACCATTGGAAATAAGAAAAATTTAGTTATTATTCATCGAGTAATCAACGTTCCTAAAATTGGAGGTTTTTTACCACTAGTCCCAATTTTAACAGCACTCAGTGCATTAGGTGGAATTGCATCTGGAGGATCAAATATTGCTAAAAGGATTAATTGTGTTAAGAATGATAAAAGAGAGTTAGAAGAGAATAAACGTCATAACAGAAAAATTTAAGCTATTGCCTAAGTAACGGGCTCTACTTAAAACCGTATCAAAAAGGTTTTGGTATAACATGAAATAAAAAAAATAATTTTTTATGAACGAGCTGCCTTACAAACCACTTTCGAACATTGATATTATAAACTTCGCGCGCAAGCATATCCTACATTTCATAGGGGTTTATATGAGAAACTCCTTTCCGAAACAAGTAAGAAAAAGAGAATGTTAATTTGGACTCGTCAACTGGAGCTGGAACGCATTGGGTAGCTTACTATAAGGCGGATGAGGAATGCAGATATTTTGATAACTTTGGAAATTTAGCACCACCTTTAGAACTTATAAGATATAATCAAGAACAACGATTTGGAACTGCGGTCACTTATCCTTGCCCCAAAATCAATTTTAAAGTAAATGGTTGAATAAAAAAGAAAGAAGATATAAAAATTGTACTATTTTTGTATATATACATATTTATATATATGTAAATATATTTCTTCAAACTATCTTAGTTTGTTGCGATTATCTGATTAGTTCACATCTAGCCCTATGGTTATACCACTTGCTAGGTAAAGAAAAAAAAAACAAGCTGTTTTTAAAATCACATAAAAATAGCAACATAACAAGATGCTGTTATTAGAACCACGTTTAAATAACAGCTAAACAAGACCCTGTTATTAGAACCACGTTAAAATAACAGCTAAACAAGACCCTGTTATTAGACCACGTTAACATAACAACTAAACAACAACCTAAGTTTTACTCTCTGATCGAGTTTATTAGAATCCTTCTATAAATATATTAAAATGAATGAACATATAATTAAAGAACTGTCAAAAACAAGAAACGCACTAAAAAGAACATTTCAAAGTACTTATTTGGAAAAGCTGCTAATGAATATCAGTTAGAGGAAACATTTAAGCTGTTAACAGAACCTCTTAAAAAGATGATTAAAGAAAATATAGAAATTAAACCCCTTTCGCGAATCAAAAAAGAAGAAAAAGATATGACTAACAATAAGGTTGAAGGAAATCAAGACTACACTAGTGAGTTTTATGATGCAATAGATAGGGAAATAGATGGAAAACAAACATTCCATGAATCGCTTATACCGAGTGAACAAAGCTATATTAACCCCGATGTAGTAAGCAATGAAGAGTATAATCAGACAAACGATTTAAGTGATGAGGGCTATAATCTCAGTTTAAAGGAGCTAGAGCGAGAGGGACGGGTAGATAAAGCATTTGGACCAACTAAAATTAATGGAGAAACTAAATTAGGGCGCTCTAAAATAGATGTGAACAATAAAATAATAGAACTTGAAACGGGAGAAAAGTGGAATTTACTCCTGGATTATATTCTTTATTCTTTTTATAAAATCCACGTTGATATAACCAAATAGTAAAAAATCTACACATAAAGGCGGTACTCTTATGATGCTCAATAAAATTAAACCAAATGATGTATACTGCGATAATCCTAATGAGATAGTTAATAGACTTAAGATTTTGGTCGCTTCACTGTCAGTTGGTAACAGTAATCATTATAATGAAATTTTATCGATAATTGAAGAGTTGAAGAGGCAAACATAATTTTCTAATAAATATTATTAATATGTCCCTTTACAAGTTTGGTCATTTCTTAAACGACAAAGAGCGCTCGGAAAAGTTAAAAAGGAGGATTAATACTGTGGTTGGATTTCACTTTGATGAGGATGGTAATCTAAATGCCCAGAACAAACGCATTAAAAATTCAACCAACCCCATAAATAATAATGATTTAGTAATAAAAGAATACGTTGATGTTAAAGTATTTGAATTAAAGAAAAGTCAAACGGCATATACTACCATAAACAAGGAAATAATCTAGATAATAAATAATGTAAATAAAGTTAGCAATGAGATCATTTCAAGTATAAACAGTAATATTGAGTTTGTGACCAAGCACTTAAATCAAAAACAAAACCGATAGTGAAATCAGAGATCAATGAGACGTCAGTAAATATCTTTAAAAAAAAAATTGACAGCCTGTGTCAGATCACACGGGCGCATAGGTTAGCCGTAGAATACGTCTGTCCTTGTGCAACAAAAATTATGAAGCGGTAGCCTAATAACAACAACCACATAGATGTTTTATTTTATTTTTAATTTGGTTTTGTTGTCATTTGGCTAATTTTTTCCTTTTGACTGCAATACTGGTTAGCATCTCTGATATAAATTTAACAAACATTGACTTGAAATAGAAATATATATTTACATAATTTATTACATCAAAATTTGTGCATAATTAAATCTAAAATTGTATTTTTGTTTTATGTTTGAAATGTGACTTTTGATATGACAGGTTTGTGAAAGGAAAAGTATGATATGTAATTCATTAATGATACACTTAAATTTCTAGCAAATACTAAATCTATATTGGTTAGAGCTAAGGTGGTTGCTGCATTTTTAATATACTTTAATTTGAATTTTTATCCATAAATTCTGCAAATGAACAATCATTTGTCATTTCTAAATTAAAATCACCTACGATGAGCATGTCCACCTCGGTGTCAACTGTGAAATTCTTGTCTATTAGTCAAAGCAGAAAAAATATTCTCTCTGTTACGCATCGAAGCTACGTTTCTTTTTACAGGCGGCATTGTTCAATATTCATTTAAATTAAATTAAATTAATTTAATTCACAGTAACTGTTCACAAGATGCGAAAATCAGGGCTGCCACCGTAAAGACGAATTATCGATAGTTTAACTCACGATAGTTTATATGATATTTTTGCACGGGCATATTTATTGTTTTGGTGCAAAAGCATAATTAAATGTGCAACACAAACAATAAAACATGATTTCGAAAACTTGCACGCAAATTTCAGAATTGGGGTAAACATATTTTATTGTTTTATAATTGTTTGGGGCTGACGCTTAAGCTGAGCTTGTTCACCCCTGGCACGGAAGAACTTATGTATGAAAATTTAATTATGCCCAAATATCTTAATGAAATTTCCACATTTAGAAGCTATCAGTCATGACCGCATGTATATCAAACGAAAGGAAATCAAGTCTACTTTGTATTAAAACAAGTTTTAATCGATTCTCGAATTTTCGAGCAATGTGCAATTGAAAAAAAAGTAGTGATTTTTGCACTGATTTTTTGCCTTAAAAAGTTATATATTTGGCAAAATTATTAGAAATTTGAATGTGGGAATGTTTGTTTACCTCATCTCAACTTAAATTCGAAAAACTCAGATTAATTGATTGATTATTGAGGTTGCTAGAGCAATTTAAAGTCTTCAAAATGATGCAAAATTTTGCATGTTTTTGGTCTCATTTTTTTAATAGAAAATGTAATCACTTCATATATATATTTAGCTTAAAATAAAGGTTGAAGCCTTGGCTTTAAAATTAAATTAATTTGAGGAAAATCTATTCATTAGTTCATGAGCAATGAGCGATTTTGTGAAGCAACCATATTACAACAACAACTTTTTTGGATAGCACACTCATACCGAAACGTAAGACGTATTCTACGTCAAAAAAAAAGAGTTATTAGCAGTAATGTCGAGTCATTATGAATCTTGACAAGTTTGGACACTATTCAAACGTTATAAAGCATTTGGAGTATTTAACCAGAAATAGCAAAAGATTAGTGGGTTTTCTCATTGATGAGGAGGGTAATTTGAATATACAGCAAAAACGAATCATAAGTTGTATACAACCACAGGATGCGAATGACTTAGTTATAAAAGGATATATGGATGATCTATTAATTCAAGTGAATGATGATATAAGTCACAATATTTTATTATAATTAATAAAACAAAGAAACCAAAAAGTCGATATATTACAGAAGAATATAAACGATACTATAAAGAGGATAGAAAGTATAAAAGAAAAAGTTGAAAAATATTTTACATATGTAATTGGGTGCATTAGGGAAAATAACAGAAATAAAAATAATAAGAGCGAATGGAGTGCCTTTACCCTTTAAAATGAAACATGAGCTATATTTAAAATTGATATAAATGTAAATGCAATCTAGCCAACATTGTTAAGAGCTGTTTGACTCTCATCCCGAATTGGTTGTAAATCATTTGATTTGATTTGATTTGATCAAGAAAAATGAGTTTAAAATCTTTTATGTGTATATGCTTTGTAAAGATCACAACACTCAAAGAGAAAAAAACGATGTGGATTTCAAAAATTTTGCTTCAACGTAAGACAAAAAGACGTCACCAGCAACCTTGTACTATTTTGTAGTGAAAAAATAAAAAATAAATTAAATACAAATTAAAACCAAGCACTTAAGAAGCATTCATTTACTCCACGATGTGTTTGAGAACCTTAATACTACAAGTTAAACTAATACGAGCTACATTCCAATATGAGTAAACGAGAATTAGTGAACGAATTACATGCTCCTGCACGTAAAAAGTTTAGACGAAGAAGATGAAGGGGATCGATGACCTTTGGCAGGCAGACTTAGTCGAAATGGGAGAGTACACCTCATCTAATAAAAGATATCGGTTTCTATTGACAATCATTGACACGTTTTCAAAATATGGGGAGTAGCATTATATACAAAATCTGGAAAAGAAATTACAAAAGCGATCGCAAGCATTTTTAAATTGCAGAGAGTTCGCAAGAATTTACAAACGGTGATGGAAAAGAATTTTTAATACTGATTTTAAAAACTTGTGCAAGAAACACAACATTATTCATTACTCAAGCTATAGTGTTCTTAAAGCATCAATTTTTGAGCGTTTTAATATAACTTTAAAGGAAATTATATGGAAAGAGTTTAGCTTTAATGGCACATATAATTGGATTGAAATGTACAAGCAGTTAATTAGAGAGTATAATAATCAATATCATAGGACAATTAAAATGCCACCTATAAAAGTAAATTCCTCAAATGAATAGACATTGCTAATAACTGTCTATAGGCACTTAGAAATCTTTGTTGGCAGTAAATTTAAAGTAAATGATCATGTGCGATTAAGTAAACATAAACATTTATTTGAGAAAGGATATACACCAAACTGGACAAGTAAAATTTTCTAAATTAAAAAAGTACAGAATACATACCCTACTACATACATATTGAAAGACTATGAGGGTACTGAAGTGAAAGGCGTTTTTTAAAAAGATGAACGAACAAAAACAAAGTTACCACACACTTATCTAATTGAGAAAATAATAGAACGACGAAAAGGTCAGGTGCTAGTTAAATGGTAAGCGTTCTCGAATGCACACAATTTGTAGATAGATAGAAATTACATTGTTTAACTGTGCATCAGGCATTGGCCGCATCACTCCATTGGTGCAACAAGTATTGGTCGCATCTCTCCATTGGTGCAACAAGTGTTGGGCGATCACTCTATTTGTTACACTTTTCCTTTTGAAGAGAAAGCAGGACATTTTATTTTTATTATTTTTTTATCTATAATGGTGTGTGGGTATGTGTGTCATCTGATCATTTCTCGATACTGATGGGTATAAAAGGTGTGCAGATTGGATCTCAATCATTCAAAATCAAAAAGCAGCAACTGCAGCATAACCTTAAAAAATAATTGACAGCCTGTGTCAGATCACACGGGCGCATAGGTTAGCCGTAGAATACGTCTGTCCTTGTGCAACAAAAATTATGAAGCGGTAGCCTAATAACAACAACCACATAGATGTTTTATTTTATTTTTAATTGTGTTTGTTGTCATTTGGCTAATTTTTTCCTTTTTACTGCAATACTGGTTAGCATCTCTGATATAAATTTAACAAACATTGACTTGAAATAGAAATATATATTTACATAATTTATTACATCAAAATTTGTGCATAATTAAATCTAAAATTGTATTTTTGTTTTATGTTTGAAATGTGACTTTTGATATGACAGGTTTGTGAAAGGAAAAGTATGATATGTAATTCATTAATGATACACTTAAATTTCTAGCAAATACTAAATCTATATTGGTTAGAGCTAAGGTGGTTGCTGCATTTTTAATATACTTTAATTTGAATTTTTCATCCATAAATTCTGCAAATGAACAATCATTTGTCATTTCTAAATTAAAATCACCTACGATGAGCATGTCCACCTCGGTGTCAACTGTGAAATTCTTGTCTATTAGTCAAAGCAGAAAAAATATTCTCTCTGTTACGCATCGAAGCTACGTTTCTTTTTACAGGCGGCATTGTTCAATATTCATTTAAATTAAATTAAATTAATTTAATTCACAGTAACTGTTCACAAGATGCGAAAATCAGGGCTGCCACCGTAAAGACGAATTATCGATAGTTTAACTCACGATAGTTTATATGATATTTTTGCACGGGCATATTTATTGTTTTGGTGCAAAAGCATAATTAAATGTGCAACACAAACAATAAAACATGATTTCGAAAACTTGCACGCAAATTTCAGAATTGGGATTAACATATTTTATTGTGTTATAATTGTTTGGGGCTGACGCTTAAGCTGAGCTTGTTCACCCCTGGCACGGAACAATTTATGTATGAAAATTTAATTATGCCCGAATATCTTAATGAAATTTCCACATTTAGAAGCTATCAGTCATGACCGCATGTATATCAAACGAAAGGAAATCAAGTCTACTTTGTATTAAAACACGTTTTAATCGATTCTCGAATTTTCGAGCAATGTGCAATTGAAAAAAAAGTAGTGATTTTTGCACTGATTTTTTGCCTTAAAAAGTTATATATATGGCAAAATTATTAGAAATTTGAATGTGGGCATGTTTGTTTACCTCATCTCAACTTAAATTCGAAAAACTCAGATTAATTGATTGATTATTGAGATTGCTAGAGCAATTTAAAGTCTTCAAAATGATGCAAAATTTTGCATGTTTTTGGTCTCATTTTTTTAATAGAAAATGTAATCACTTCATATATATATATAGCTTAAAATAAAGGTTGAAGCCTTGGCTTTAAAATTAAATTAATTTGAGGAAAATCTATTCATTAGTTCATGAGCAATGAGCAATTTTGTGAAGCAACCATATTACAACAACAACTTTTTTGGATAGCACACTCATACCGAAACGTAAGACGTATTCTACGTCAAAAAAAAAGAGTTATTAGCAGTAATGTCGAGTCATTATGAATCTTGACAAGTTTGGACACTATTCAAACGTTATAAAGCATTTGGAGTATTTAACCAGAAATAGCAAAAGATTAGTGGGTTTTCTCATTGATGAGGAGGGTAATTTGAATATACAGCAAAAACGAATCATAAGTTGTATACAACCACAGGATGCGAATGACTTAGTTATAAAAGGATATATGGATGATCTATTAATTCAAGTGAATGATGATATAAGTCACAATATTTTATTATTATTAATAAAACAAAGAAACCAAAAAGTCGATATATTACAGAAGAATATAAACGATACTATAAAGAGGATAGAAAGTATAAAAGAAAAAGTTGAAAAATATTTTACATATGTAATTGGGTGCATTAGGGAAAATAACAGAAATAAAAATAATAATAGCGAATGGAGTGCCTTTACCCTTTAAAATGAAACATGAGCTATATTTAAAATTGATATAAATGTAAATGCAATCTAGCCAACATTGTTAAGAGCTGTTTGACTCTCATCCTGAATTGGTTGTAAATCATTTGATTTGATTTGATTTGATCAAGAAAAATGAGTTTAAAATCTTTTATGTGTATATGCTTTGTAAAGATCACAACACTCAAAGAGAAAAAAACGATGTGGATTTCAAAAATTTTGCTTCAACGTAAGACAAAAAGACGTCACCAGCAACCTTGTACTATTTTGTAGTGAAAAAATAAAAAATAAATTAAATACAAATTAAAACCAAGCACTTAAGAAGCATTCATTTACTCCACGATGTGTTTGAGAACCTTAATACTACAAGTTAAACTAATACGAGCTACATTCCAATATGAGTAAACGAGAATTAGTGAACGAATTACATGCTCCTGCACGTAAAAAGTTTAGACGAAGAAGATGAAGGGGATCGATGACCTTTGGCAGGCAGACTTAGTCGAAATGGGAGAGTACACCTCATCTAATAAAAGATATCGGTTTCTATTGACAATCATTGACACGTTTTCAAAATATGGGGAGTAGCATTATATACAAAATCTGGAAAAGAAGTTACAAAAGCGATCGCAAGCATTTTTAAATTGCAGAGAGTTCGCAAGAATTTACAAACGGTGATGGAAAAGAATTTTTAATACTGATTTTAAAAACTTGTGCAAGAAACACAACATTATTCATTACTCAAGCTATAGTGTTCTTAAAGCATCAATTTTTGAGCGTTTTAATATAACTTTAAAGGAAATTATATGGAAAGAGTTTAGCTTTAATGGCACATATAATTGGATTGAAATGTACGAGCAGTTAATTAGAGAGTATAATAATCAATATCATAGGACAATTAAAATGCCACCTATAAAAGTAAATTCCTCAAATGAATAGACATTGCTAATAACTGTCTATAGTCACTTAGAAATCTTTGTTGGCAGTAAATTTAAAGTAAATGATCATGTGCGATTAAGTAAACATAAACATTTATTTGAGAAAGGATATACACCAAACTGGACAAGTAAAATTTTCTAAATTAAAAAAGTACAGAATACATACCCTACTACATACATATTGAAAGACTATGAGGGTACTGAAGTGAAAGGCGTTTTTTAAAAAGAGGAACGAACAAAAACAAACTTACCACACACTTACCTAATTGAGAAAATAATAGAACGACGAAAAGGTCAGGTGCTAGTTAAATGGTAAGCGTTCTCGAATGCACACAATTTGTAGATAGATAGAAATTACATTGTTTAACTGTGCATCAGGCATTGGCCGCATCACTCCATTGGTGCAACAAGTATTGGTCGCATCTCTCCATTGGTGCAACAAGTGTTGGGCGATCACTCTATTTGTTACACTTTTCCTTTTGAAGAGAAAGCAGGACATTTTTTTTATTATTTTTTTATCTATAATGGTGTGTGGGTATGTGTGTCATCTGATCATTTCTCGATACTGATGGGTATGAAAGGTGTGCAGATTGGATCTCAATCATTCAAAATCAAAAAGCAGCAACTGCAGCATAACCTTAAAAAATAATTGACAGCCTGTGTCAGATCACACGGGCGCATAGGTTAGCCGTAGAATACGTCTGTCCTTGTGCAACAAAAATTATGAAGCGGTAGCCTAATAACAACAACCACATAGATGTTTTATTTTATTTTTAATTGTGTTTGTTGTCATTTGGCTAATTTTTTCCTTTTTACTGCAATACTGGTTAGCATCTCTGATATAAATTTAACAAACATTGACTTGAAATAGAAATATATATTTACATAATTTATTACATCAAAATTTGTGCATAATTAAATCTAAAATTGTATTTTTGTTTTATGTTTGAAATGTGACTTTTGATATGACAGGTTTGTGAAAGGAAAAGTATGATATGTAATTCATTAATGATACACTTAAATTTCTAGCAAATACTAAATCTATATTGGTTAGAGCTAAGGTGGTTGCTGCATTTTTAATATACTTTAATTTGAATTTTTCATCCATAAATTCTGCAAATGAACAATCATTTGTCATTTCTAAATTAAAATCACCTACGATGAGCATGTCCACCTCGGTGTCAACTGTGAAATTCTTGTCTATTAGTCAAAGCAGAAAAAATATTCTCTCTGTTACGCATCGAAGCTACGTTTCTTTTTACAGGCGGCATTGTTCAATATTCATTTAAATTAAATTAAATTAATTTAATTCACAGTAACTGTTCACAAGATGCGAAAATCAGGGCTGCCACCGTAAAGACGAATTATCGATAGTTTAACTCACGATAGTTTATATGATATTTTTGCACGGGCATATTTATTGTTTTGGTGCAAAAGCATAATTAAATGTGCAACACAAACAATAAAACATGATTTCGAAAACTGGCACGCAAATTTCAGAATTGGGGTAAACATATTTGATTGTTTTATAATTGTTTGGGGCTGACGCTTAAGCTGAGCTTGTTCACCCCTGGCACGGAAGAATTTATGTATGAAAATTTAATTATGCCCGAATATCTTAATAAAATTTCCACATTTAGAAGCTATCAGTCATGACCGCATGTATATCAAACGAAAGGAAATCAAGTCTACTTTGTATTAAAACAAGTTTTAATCGATTCTCTGGCGGAATTTTCGAGCAATGTGCAATTGAAAAAAAAGTAGTGATTTTTGCACTGATTTTTTGCCTTAAAAAGTTATATATATGGCAAAATTATTAGAAATTTGAATGTGGGAATGTTTGTTTACCTCATCTCAACTTAAATTCGAAAAACTCAGATTAATTGATTGATTATTGAGATTGCTAGAGCAATTTAAAGTCTTCAAAATGATGCAAAATTTTGCATGTTTTTGGTCTCATTTTTTTAATAGAAAATGTAATCACTTCATATATATATATATAGCTTAAAATAAAGGTTGAAGCCTTGGCTTTAAAATTAAATTAATTTGAGGAAAATCTATTCATTAGTTCATGAGCAATGAGCGATTTTGTGAAGCAACCATATTACAACAACAACTTTTTTGGATAGCACACTCATACCGAAACGTAAGACGTATTCTACGTCAAAAAAAAAAGAGTTATTAGCAGTAATGTCGAGTCATTATGAATCTTGACAAGTTTGGACACTATTCAAACGTTATAAAGCATTTGGAGTATTTAACCAGAAATAGCAAAAGATTAGTGGGTTTTCTCATTGATGAGGAGGGTAATTTGAATATACAGCAAAAACGAATCATAAGTTGTATACAACCACAGGATGCGAATGACTTAGTTATAAAAGGATATATGGATGATCTATTAATTCAAGTGAATGATGATATAAGTCACAATATTTTATTATAATTAATAAAACAAAGAAACCAAAAAGTCGATATATTACAGAAGAATATAAACGATACTATAAAGAGGATAGAAAGTATAAAAGAAAAAGTTGAAAAATATTTTACATATGTAATTGGGTGCATTAGGGAAAATAACAGAAATAAAAATAATAAGAGCGAATGGAGTGCCTTTACCCTTTAAAATGAAACATGAGCTATATTTAAAATTGATATAAATGTAAATGCAATCTAGCCAACATTGTTAAGAGCTGTTTGACTCTCATCCCGAATTGGTTGTAAATCATTTGATTTGATTTGATTTGATCAAGAAAAATGAGTTTAAAATCTTTTATGTGTATATGCTTTGTAAAGATCACAACACTCAAAGAGAAAAAAACGATGTGGATTTCAAAAATTTTGCTTCAACGTAAGACAAAAAGACGTCACCAGCAACCTTGTACTATTTTGTAGTGAAAAAATAAAAAATAAATTAAATACAAATTAAAACCAAGCACTTAAGAAGCATTCATTTACTCCACGATGTGTTTGAGAACCTTAATACTACAAGTTAAACTAATACGAGCTACATTCCAATATGAGTAAACGAGAATTAGTGAACGAATTACATGCTCCTGCACGTAAAAAGTTTAGACGAAGAAGATGAAGGGGATCGATGACCTTTGGCAGGCAGACTTAGTCGAAATGGGAGAGTACACCTCATCTAATAAAAGATATCGGTTTCTATTGACAATCATTGACACGTTTTCAAAATATGGGGAGTAGCATTATATACAAAATCTGGAAAAGAAATTACAAAAGCGATCGCAAGCATTTTTAAATTGCAGAGAGTTCGCAAGAATTTACAAACGGTGATGGAAAAGAATTTTTAATACTGATTTTAAAAACTTGTGCAAGAAACACAACATTATTCATTACTCAAGCTATAGTGTTCTTAAAGCATCAATTTTTGAGCGTTTTAATATAACTTTAAAGGAAATTATATGGAAAGAGTTTAGCTTTAATGGCACATATAATTGGATTGAAATGTACGAGCAGTTAATTAGAGAGTATAATAATCAATATCATAGGACAATTAAAATGCCACCTATAAAAGTAAATTCCTCAAATGAATAGACATTGCTAATAACTGTCTATAGTCACTTAGAAATCTTTGTTGGCAGTAAATTTAAAGTAAATGATCATGTGCGATTAAGTAAACATAAACATTTATTTGAGAAAGGATATACACCAAACTGGACAAGTGAAATTTTCTAAATTAAAAAAGTACAGAATACATACCCTACTACATACATATTGAAAGACTATGAGGGTACTGAAGTGAAAGGCGTTTTTTAAAAAGATGAACGAACAAAAACAAAGTTACCACACACTTATCTAATTGAGAAAATAATAGAACGACAAAAAGGTCAGGTGCTAGTTAAATGGTTAGCGTTCTCGAATGCACACAATTTGTAGATAGATAGAAATTACATTGTTTAACTGTGCATCAGGCATTGGCCGCATCACTCCATTGGTGCAACAAGTATTGGTCGCATCTCTCCATTGGTGCAACAAGTGTTGGGCGATCACTCTATTTGTTACACTTTTCCTTTTGAAGAGAAAGCAGGACATTTTATTTTTATTATTTTTTTTATCTATAATGGTGTGTGGGTATGTGTGTCATCTGATCATTAGCCTAATAACAACAACCACATAGATGTTTTATTTTATTTTTAATTGTGTTTGTTGTCATTTGGCTAATTTTTTCCTTTTTACTGCAATACTGGTTAGCATCTCTGATATAAATTTAACAAACATTGACTTTAAAAAGAAATATATATTTACATAATTTATTACATCAAAATTTGTGCATAATTAAATCTAAAATTGTATTTTTGTTTTATGTTTGAAATGTGACTTTTGATATGACAGGTTTGTGAAAGGAAAAGTATGATATGTAATTCATTAATGATACACTTAAATTTCTAGCAAATACTAAATCTATATTGGTTAGAGCTAAGGTGGTTGCTGCATTTTTAATATACTTTAATTTGAATTTTTCATCCATAAATTCTGCAAATGAACAATCATTTGTCATTTCTAAATTAAAATCACCTACGATGAGCATGTCCACCTCGGTGTCAACTGTGAAATTCTTGTCTATTAGTCAAAGCAGAAAATATATTCTCTCTGTTACGCATCGAAGCTACGTTTCTTTTTACAGGCGGCATTCTTCAATATTCATTTAAATTAAATTAAATTAATTTAATTCACAGTAACTGTTCACAAGATGCGAAAATCAGGGCTGCCACCGTAAAGACGAATTATCGATAGTTTAACTCACGATAGTTTATATGATATTTTTGCACGGGCATATTTATTGTTTTGGTGCAAAAGCATAATTAAATGTGCAACACAAACAATAAAACATGATTTCGAAAACTGGCACGCAAATTTCAGAATTGGGGTAAACATATTTTATTGTTTTATAATTGTTTGGGGCTGACGCTTAAGCTGAGCTTGTTCACCCCTGGCACGGAAGAATTTATGTATGAAAATTTAATTATGCCCGAATATCTTAATGAAATTTCCACATTTAGAAGCTATCAGTCATGACCGCATGTATATCAAACGAAAGGAAATCAAGTCTACTTTGTATTAAAACACGTTTTAATCGATTCTCGAATTTTCGAGCAATGTGCAATTGAAAAAAAAGTAGTGATTTTTGCACTGATTTTTTGCCTTAAAAAGTTATATATTTGGCAAAATTATTAGAAATTTGAATGTGGGCATGTTTGTTTACCTCATCTCAACTTAAATTCGAAAAACTCAGATTAATTGATTGATTATTGAGATTGCTAGAGCAATTTAAAGTCTTCAAAATTATGCAAAATTTTGCATGTTTTTGGTCTCATTTTTTTAATAGAAAATGTAATCACTTCATATATATATATAGCTTAAAATAAAGGTTGAAGCCTTGGCTTTAAAATAAAATTAATTTGAGGAAAATCTATTCATTAGTTCATGAGCAATGAGCGATTTTGTGAAGCAACCATATTACAACAACAACTTTTTTGGATAGCACACTCATACCGAAACGTAAGACGTATTCTACGTCAAAAAAAAAGAGTTATTAGCAGTAATGTCGAGTCATTATGAATCTTGACAAGTTTGGACACTATTCAAACGTTATAAAGCATTTGGAGTATTTAACCAGAAATAGCAAAAGATTAGTGGGTTTTCTCATTGATGAGGAGGGTAATTTGAATATACAGCAAAAACGAATCATAAGTTGTATACAACCACAGGATGCGAATGACTTAGTTATAAAAGGATATATGGATGATCTATTAATTCAAGTGAATGATGATATAAGTCACAATATTTTATTATTATTAGTAAAACAAAGAAACCAAAAAGTCGATATATTACAGAAGAATATAAACGATACTATAAAGAGGATAGAAAGTATAAAAGAAAAAGTTGAAAAATATTTTACATATGTAATTGGGTGCATTAGGGAAAATAACAGAAATAAAAATAATAATAGCGAATGAAGTGCCTTTACCCTTTAAAATGAAACATGAGCTATATTTAAAATTGATATAAATATAAATGCAATCTAGCCAACATTGTTAAGAGCTGTTTGACTCTCATCCCGAATTGGTTGTAAATCATTTGATTTGATTTGATTTGATCAAGAAAAATGAGTTTAAAATCTTTTATGTGTATATGCTTTGTAAAGATCACAACACTCAAAGAGAAAAAAACGATGTGGATTTCAAAAATTTTGCTTCAACGTAAGACAAAAAGACGTCACCAGCAACCTTGTACTATTTTGTAGTGAAAAAATAAAAAATAAATTAAATACAAATTAAAACCAAGCACTTAAGAAGCATTCATTTACTCCACGATGTGTTTGAGAACCTTAATACTACAAGTTAAACTAATACGAGCTACATTCCAATATGAGTAAACGAGAATTAGTGAACGAATTACATGCTCCTGCACGTAAAAAGTTTAGACGAAGAAGATGAAGGGTATCGATGACCTTTGGCAGGCAGACTTAGTCGAAATGGGAGAGTACACCTCATCTAATAAAAGATATCGGTTTCTATTGACAATCATTGACACGTTTTCAAAATATGGGGAGTAGCATTATATACAAAATCTGGAAAAGAAGTTACAAAAGCGATCGCAAGCATTTTTAAATTGCAGAGAGTTCGCAAGAATTTACAAACGGTGATGGAAAAGAATTTTTAATACTGATTTTAAAAACTTGTGCAAGAAACACAACATTATTCATTACTCAAGCTATAGTGTTCTTAAAGCATCAATTTTTGAGCGTTTTAATATAACTTTAAAGGAAATTATATGGAAAGAGTTTAGCTTTAATGGCACATATAATTGGATTGAAATGTACAAGCAGTTAATTAGAGAGTATAATAATCAATATCATAGGACAATTAAAATGCCACCTATAAAAGTAAATTCCTCAAATGAATAGACATTGCTAATAACTGTCTATAGTCACTTAGAAATCTTTGTTGGCAGTAAATTTAAAGTAAATGATCATGTGCGATTAAGTAAACATAAACATTTATTTGAGAAAGGATATACACCAAACTGGACAAGTGAAATTTTCTAAATTAAAAAAGTACAGAATACATACCCTACTACATACATATTGAAAGACTATGAGGGTACTGAAGTGAAAGGCGTTTTTTAAAAAGAGGAACGAACAAAAACAAAGTTACCACACACTTATCTAATTGAGAAAATAATAGAACGACGGAAAGGTCAGGTGCTAGTTAAATGGTAAGCGTTCTCGAATGCACACAATTTGTAGATAGATAGAAATTACATTGTTTAACTGTGCATCAGGCATTGGCCGCATCACTCCATTGGTGCAACAAGTATTGGTCGCATCTCTCCATTGGTGCAACAAGTGTTGGGCGATCACTCTATTGGTTACACTTTTCCTTTTGAAGAGAAAGCAGGACATTTTTTTTATTATTTTTTTATCTATAATGGTGTGTGGGTATGTGTGTCATCTGATCATTTCTCGATACTGATGGGTATAAAAGGTGTGCAGATTGGATCTCAATCATTCAAAATCAAAAAGCAGCAACTGCAGCATAACCTTAAAAAATAATTGACAGCCTGTGTCAGATCACACGGGCGCATAGGTTAGCCGTAGAATACGTCTGTCCTTGTGCAACAAAAATTATGAAGCGGTAGCCTAATAACAACAACCACATAGATGTTTTATTTTATTTTTAATTGTGTTTGTTGTCATTTGGCTAATTTTTTCCTTTTTACTGCAATACTGGTTAGCATCTCTGATATAAATTTAACAAACATTGACTTGAAATAGAAATATATATTTACATAATTTATTACATCAAAATTTGTGCATAATTAAATCTAAAATTGTATTTTTGTTTTATGTTTGAAATGTGACTTTTGATATGACAGGTTTGTGAAAGGAAAAGTATGATATGTAATTCATTAATGATACACTTAAATTTCTAGCAAATACTAAATCTATATTGGTTAGAGCTAAGGTGGTTGCTGCATTTTTAATATACTTTAATTTGAATTTTTCATTCATAAATTCTGCAAATGAACAATCATTTGTCATTTCTAAATTAAAATCGCCTACGATGAGCATGTCCACCTCGGTGTCAACTGTGAAATTCTTGTCTATTAGTCAAAGCAGAAAATATATTCTCTCTGTTACGCATCGAAGCTACGTTTCTTTTTACAGGCGGCATTCTTCAATATTCATTTAAATTAAATTAAATTAATTTAATTCACAGTAACTGTTCACAAGATGCGAAAATCAGGGCTGCCACCGTAAAGACGAATTATCGATAGTTTAACTCACGATAGTTTATATGATATTTTTGCACGGGCATATTTATTGTTTTGGTGCAAAAGCATAATTAAATGTGCAACACAAACAATAAAACATGATTTCGAAAACTGGCACGCAAATTTCAGAATTGGGGTAAACATATTTGATTGTTTTATAATTGTTTGGGGCTGACGCTTAAGCTGAGCTTGTTCACCCCTGGCACGGAAGAATTTATGTATGAAAATTTAATTATGCCCGAATATCTTAATGAAATTTCCACATTTAGAAGCTATCAGTCATGACCGCATGTATATCAAACGAAAGGAAATCAAGTCTACTTTGTATTAAAACACGTTTTAATCGATTCTCGAATTTTCGAGCAATGTGCAATTGAAAAAAAAGTAGTGATTTTTGCACTGATTTTTTGCCTTAAAAAGTTATATATTTGGCAAAATTATTAGAAATTTGAATGTGGGCATGTTTGTTTACCTCATCTCAACTTAAATTCGAAAAACTCAGATTAATTGATTGATTATTGAGATTGCTAGAGCAATTTAAAGTCTTCAAAATTATGCAAAATTTTGCATGTTTTTGGTCTCATTTTTTTAATAGAAAATGTAATCACTTCATATATATATATAGCTTAAAATAAAGGTTGAAGCCTTGGCTTTAAAATTAAATTAATTTGAGGAAAATCTATTCATTAGTTCATGAGCAATGAGCGATTTTGTGAAGCAACCATATTACAACAACAACTTTTTTGGATAGCACACTCATACCGAAACGTAAGACGTATTCTACGTCAAAAAAAAAGAGTTATTAGCAGTAATGTCGAGTCATTATGAATCTTGACAAGTTTGGACACTATTCAAACGTTATAAAGCATTTGGAGTATTTAACCAGAAATAGCAAAAGATTAGTGGGTTTTCTCATTGATGAGGAGGGTAATTTGAATATACAGCAAAAACGAATCATAAGTTGTATACAACCACAGGATGCGAATGACTTAGTTATAAAAGGATATATGGATGATCTATTAATTCAAGTGAATGATGATATAAGTCACAATATTTTATTATTATTAATAAAACAAAGAAACCAAAAAGTCGATATATTACAGAAGAATATAAACGATACTATAAAGAGGATAGAAAGTATAAAAGAAAAAGTTGAAAAATATTTTACATATGTAATTGGGTGCATTAGGGAAAATAACAGAAATAAAAATAATAATAGCGAATGAAGTGCCTTTACCCTTTAAAATGAAACATGAGCTATATTTAAAATTGATATAAATGTAAATGCAATCTAGCCAACATTGTTAAGAGCTGTTTGACTCTCATCCCGAATTGGTTGTAAATCATTTGATTTGATTTGATTTGATCAAGAAAAATGAGTTTAAAATCTTTTATGTGTATATGCTTTGTAAAGATCACAACACTCAAAGAGAAAAAAACGATGTGGATTTCAAAAATTTTGCTTCAACGTAAGACAAAAAGACGTCACCAGCAACCTTGTACTATTTTGTAGTGAAAAAATAAAAAATAAATTAAATACAAATTAAAACCAAGCACTTAAGAAGCATTCATTTACTCCACGATGTGTTTGAGAACCTTAATACTACAAGTTAAACTAATACGAGCTACATTCCAATATGAGTAAACGAGAATTAGTGAACGAATTACATGCTCCTGCACGTAAAAAGTTTAGACGAAGAAGATGAAGGGTATCGATGACCTTTGGCAGGCAGACTTAGTCGAAATGGGAGAGTACACCTCATCTAATAAAAGATATCGGTTTCTATTGACAATCATTGACACGTTTTCAAAATATGGGGAGTAGCATTATATACAAAATCTGGAAAAGAAGTTACAAAAGCGATCGCAAGCATTTTTAAATTGCAGAGAGTTCGCAAGAATTTACAAACGGTGATGGAAAAGAATTTTTAATACTGATTTTAAAAACTTGTGCAAGAAACACAACATTATTCATTACTCAAGCTATAGTGTTCTTAAAGCATCAATTTTTGAGCGTTTTAATATAACTTTAAAGGAAATTATATGGAAAGAGTTTAGCTTTAATGGCACATATAATTGGATTGAAATGTACAAGCAGTTAATTAGAGAGTATAATAATCAATATCATAGGACAATTAAAATGCCACCTATAAAAGTAAATTCCTCAAATGAATAGACATTGCTAATAACTGTCTATAGTCACTTAGAAATCTTTGTTGGCAGTAAATTTAAAGTAAATGATCATGTGCGATTAAGTAAACATAAACATTTATTTGAGAAAGGATATACACCAAACTGGACAAGTGAAATTTTCTAAATTAAAAAAGTACAGAATACATACCCTACTACATACATATTGAAAGACTATGAGGGTACTGAAGTGAAAGGCGTTTTTTAAAAAGAGGAACGAACAAAAACAAAGTTACCACACACTTATCTAATTGAGAAAATAATAGAACGACGGAAAGGTCAGGTGCTAGTTAAATGGTAAGCGTTCTCGAATGCACACAATTTGTAGATAGATAGAAATTACATTGTTTAACTGTGCATCAGGCATTGGCCGCATCACTCCATTGGTGCAACAAGTATTGGTCGCATCTCTCCATTGGTGCAACAAGTGTTGGGCGATCACTCTATTGGTTACACTTTTCCTTTTGAAGAGTAAGCAGGACATTTTTTTTATTATTTTTTTATCTATAATGGTGTGTGGGTATGTGTGTCATCTGATCATTTCTCGATACTGATGGGTATAAAAGGTGTGCAGATTGGATCTCAATCATTCAAAATCAAAAAGCAGCAACTGCAGCATAACCTTAAAAAATAATTGACAGCCTGTGTCAGATCACACGGGCGCATAGGTTAGCCGTAGAATACGTCTGTCCTTGTGCAACAAAAATTATGAAGCGGTAGCCTAATAACAACAACCACATAGATGTTTTATTTTATTTTTAATTGTGTTTGTTGTCATTTGGCTAATTTTTTCCTTTTTACTGCAATACTGGTTAGCATCTCTGATATAAATTTAACAAACATTGACTTGAAATAGAAATATATATTTACATAATTTATTACATCAAAATTTGTGCATAATTAAATCTAAAATTGTATTTTTGTTTTATGTTTGAAATGTGACTTTTGATATGACAGGTTTGTGAAAGGAAAAGTATGATATGTAATTCATTAATGATACACTTAAATTTCTAGCAAATACTAAATCTATATTGGTTAGAGCTAAGGTGGTTGCTGCATTTTTAATATACTTTAATTTGAATTTTTCATTCATAAATTCTGCAAATGAACAATCATTTGTCATTTCTAAATTAAAATCGCCTACGATGAGCATGTCCACCTCGGTGTCAACTGTGAAATTCTTGTCTATTAGTCAAAGCAGAAAAAATATTCTCTCTGTTACGCATCGAAGCTACGTTTCTTTTTACAGGCGGCATTGTTCAATATTCATTTAAATTAAATTAAATTAATTTAATTCACAGTAACTGTTCACAAGATGCGAAAATCAGGGCTGCCACCGTAAAGACGAATTATCGATAGTTTAACTCACGATAGTTTATATGATATTTTTGCACGGGCATATTTATTGTTTTGGTGCAAAAGCATAATTAAATGTGCAACACAAACAATAAAACATGATTTCCAAAACTTGCACGCAAATTTCAGAATTGGGGTAAACATATTTTATTGTTTTATAATTTTTTGGGGCTGACGCTTAAGCTGAGCTTGTTCACCCCTGGCACGGAAGAATTTATGTATGAAAATTTAATTATGCCCGAATATCTTAATGAAATTTCCACATTTAGAAGCTATCAGTCATGACCGCATGTATATCAAACGAAAGGAAATCAAGTCTACTTTGTATTAAAACAAGTTTTAATCGATTCTCTGGCGGAATTTTCGAGCAATGTGCAATTGAAAAAAAAGTAGTGATTTTTGCACTGATTTTTTGCCTTAAAAAGTTATATATTTGGCAAAATTATTAGAAATTCGAATGTGGGAATGTTTGTTTACCTCATCTCAACTTAAATTCGAAAAACTCAGATTAATTGATTGATTATTGAGATTGCTAGAGCAATTTAAAGTCTTCAAAATTATGCAAAATTTTGCATATTTTTGGTCTCATTTTTTTAATAGAAAATGTAATCACTTCATATATATATATATATAGCTTAAAATAAAGGTTGAAGCCTTGGCTTTAAAATAAAATTAATTTGAGGAAAATCTATTCATTAGTTCATGAGCAATGAGCGATTTTGTGAAGCAACCATATTACAACAACAACTTTTTTGGATAGCACACTCATACCGAAACGTAAGACGTATTCTACGTCAAAAAAAAGAGTTATTAGCAGTAATGTCGAGTCATTATGAATCTTGACAACTTTGGACACTATTCAAACGTTATAAAGCATTTGGAGTATTTAACCAGAAATAGCAAAAGATTAGTGGGTTTTCTCATTGATGAGGAGGGTAATTTGAATATACAGCAAAAACGAATCATAAGTTGTATACAACCACAGGATGCGAATGACTTAGTTATAAAAGGATATATGGATGATCTATTAATTCAAGTGAATGATGATATAAGTCACAATATTTTATTATTATTAATAAAACAAAGAAACCAAAAAGTCGATATATTACAGAAGAATATAAACGATACTATAAAGAGGATAGAAAGTATAAAAGAAAAAGTTGAAAAATATTTTACATATGTAATTGGGTGCATTAGGGAAAATAACAGAAATAAAAATAATAAGAGCGAATGGAGTGCCTTTACCCTTTAAAATGAAACATGAGCTATATTTAAAATTGATATAAATGTAAATGCAATCTAGCCAACATTGTTAAGAGCTGTTTGACTCTCATCCCGAATTGGTTGTAAATCATTTGATTTGATTTGATTTGATCAAGAAAAATGAGTTTAAAATCTTTTATGTGTATATGCTTTGTAAAGATCACAACACTCAAAGAGAAAAAAACGATGTGGATTTCAAAAATTTTGCTTCAACGTAAGACAAAAAGACGTCACCAGCAACCTTGTACTATTTTGTAGTGAAAAAATAAAAAATAAATTAAATACAAATTAAAACCAAGCACTTAAGAAGCATTCATTTACTCCACGATGTGTTTGAGAACCTTAATACTACAAGTTAAACTAATACGAGCTACATTCCAATATGAGTAAACGAGAATTAGTGAACGAATTACATGCTCCTGCACGTAAAAAGTTTAGACGAAGAAGATGAAGGGGATCGATGACCTTTGGCAGGCAGACTTAGTCGAAATGGGAGAGTACACCTCATCTAATAAAAGATATCGGTTTCTATTGACAATCATTGACACGTTTTCAAAATATGGGGAGTAGCATTATATACAAAATCTGGAAAAGAAGTTACAAAAGCGATCGCAAGCATTTTTAAATTGCAGAGAGTTCGCAAGAATTTACAAACGGTGATGGAAAAGAATTTTTAATACTGATTTTAAAAACTTGTGCAAGAAACACAACATTATTCATTACTCAAGCTATAGTGTTCTTAAAGCATCAATTTTTGAGCGTTTTAATATAACTTTAAAGGAAATTATATGGAAAGAGTTTAGCTTTAATGGCACATATAATTGGATTGAAATGTACAAGCAGTTAATTAGAGAGTATAATAATCAATATCATAGGACAATTAAAATGCCACCTATAAAAGTAAATTCCTCAAATGAATAGACATTGCTAATAACTGTCTATAGTCACTTAGAAATCTTTGTTGGCAGTAAATTTAAAGTAAATGATCATGTGCGATTAAGTAAACATAAACATTTATTTGAGAAAGGATATACACCAAACTGGACAAGTGAAATTTTCTAAATTAAAAAAGTACAGAATACATACCCTACTACATACATATTGAAAGACTATGAGGGTACTGAAGTGAAAGGCGTTTTTTAAAAAGAGGAACGAACAAAAACAAAGTTACCACACACTTATCTAATTGAGAAAATAATAGAACGACGAAAAGGTCAGGTGCTAGTTAAATGGTAAGCGTTCTCGAATGCACACAATTTGTAGATAGATAGAAATTACATTGTTTAACTGTGCATCAGGCATTGGCCGCATCACTCCATTGGTGCAACAAGTATTGGTCGAATCTCTCCATTGGTGCAACAAGTGTTGGGCGATCACTCTATTGGTTACACTTTTCCTTTTGAAGAGAAAGCAGGACATTTTATTTTTATTATTTTTTTATCTATAATGGTGTGTGGGTATGTGTGTCATCTGATCATTTCTCGATACTGATGGGTATAAAAGGTGTGCAGATTGGATCTCAATCATTCAAAATCAAAAAGCAGCAACTGCAGCATAACCTTAAAAAATAATTGACAGCCTGTGTCAGATCACACGGGCGCATAGGTTAGCCGTAGAATACGTCTGTCCTTGTGCAACAAAAATTATGAAGCGGTAGCCTAATAACAACAACCACATAGATGTTTTATTTTATTTTTAATTGTGTTTGTTGTCATTTGGCTAATTTTTTCCTTTTTACTGCAATACTGGTTAGCATCTCTGATATAAATTTAACAAGCATTGACTTGAAATAGAAATATATATTTACATAATTTATTACATCAAAATTTGTGCATAATTAAATCTAAAATTGTATTTTTGTTTTATGTTTGAAATGTGACTTTTGATATGACAGGTTTGTGAAAGGTAAAGTATGATATGTAATTCATTAATGATACACTTAAATTTCTAGCAAATACTAAATCTATATTGGTTAGAGCTAAGGTGGTTGCTGCATTTTTAATATACTTCAATTTGAATTTTTCATTCATAAATTCTGCAAATGAACAATCATTTGTCATTTCTAAATTAAAATCACCTACGATGAGCATGTCCACCTCGGTGTCAACTGTGAAATTCTTGTCTATTAGTCAAAGCAGAAAAAATATTCTCTCTGTTACGCATCGAAGCTACATTTCTTTTTACAGACGAATTATCGATAGTTTAACTCACGATAGTTTATATGATATTTTTGCACGGGCATAATTAAATGTGCAACACAAACAATAAAACATGATTTCGAAAACTTGCACGCAAATTTCAGAATTGGGGTAAACATATTTTATTGTGTTATAATTGTTTGGGGCTGACGCTTAAGCTGAGCTTGTTCACCCCTGGCACGGAAGAATTTATGTATAAAAATTTAATTATGCCCGAATATCTTAATGAAATTTCCACATTTAGAAGCTATCAGTCATGACCGCATGTATATCAAACGAAAGGAAATCAAGTCTACTTTGCATTAAAACAAGTTTTAATCGATTCTCTGGCGGAATTTTCGAGCAATGTGCAATTGAAAAAAAAAAGTAGTGATTTTTGCACTGATTTTTTGCCTTAAAAAGTTATATATTTGGCAAAATTATTAGAAATTTGAATGTGGGAATGTTTGTTTACCTCATCTCAACTTAAATTCGAAAAACTCAGATTAATTGATTGATTATTGAGATTGCTAGAGCAATTTAAAGTCTTCAAAATGATGCAAAATTTTGCATGATTTTGGTCTCATTTTTTTAATAGAAAATGTAATCACTTCATATATATATATATAGCTTAAAATAAAGGTTGAAGCCTTGGCTTTAAAATAAAATTAATTTGAGGAAATCTATTAAATTGAGGAATCTATTCATTAGTTCATGAGCAATGAGCGATTTTGTGAAGCAACCATATTACAACAACAACTTTTTTGGATAGCACACTCATACCGAAACGTAAGACGTATTCTACCTCAAAAAAAAAATGAAAATAGTACAAAAAAAAAACGATAGCAGCCCAGGCGAAAACCTTTGCTGGGTGGATAATAAGGAAGCCAGCTGTAGAGCTGCTTGCCGAGGATGATCAGGAGATGCCACCGCCATTGAGGGTGTATGACCCCCTTAACATGGGTGAAGCACGGAGACGCCGCCGGTTCACAGGGTTGGACAATTGGGTTATTATGTTGTCGTCGCCTTCACCAGTTGTGAGGAGACCTGCTCCATCTATAAGGACACCACCACCACAAGCCGAGGAAACCAACAGCCGAAGTTGGACACCATCACCGGTGTTCGAGTGTTCATTCCAGACGAGCACTCCGGAACCCATTTTTGAGCCCCTTCACCTTTCGCTCGAAGAGCTTTTGGATGAATTAGAAAAATCATTTTAAAAATTGTAATTTAATACATATATATATACATACATTTACATATATGTATTCATTGTCTCTTGACGGGGGTGTTAAGAAGTCTGCATTAGAAAAAGTAGCTATAAATAGTTATAAAGTTTTGCTGCAGATTTATTTATGATGATAATTGCTATCCTCATACCAAATTTGGTGACTCTAGCTCAAAGTAAGTAGAATATGGTGGAAGGGGGGCTGGGGGCTAAGATGGGGGCGTGGAGTCCAAAGTTTTGCTGCAGATCTATTTATTATGTCAATTACTATCCTCCAACAAAATTTGGTGACTCTAGCTCAAAGTTAGTAGAATATGGTGGAAGGGGGGCGGTATGGGTGGGGGGCGCCATCTACATTTTTTGGGTTTCTTCATCACTTATCTTGGGACCAAATTTGGCGGCTCTAGCTCAAAAAAGGTGGAAAATATAGGGGTTTTTGATTTCAAAATGCAGGGGGCTCGGAACGGGGGGGCGTGGTTTCAAAACTTTGATTCAGTTTTTTGGGGATCGTTAATAGCTATCTTCCTACCAAATTTAGTGACTCTAGCTTTAACGCTTTCGAAAATACACGCATTCCCGTTTTTAGTGAAGCATTGGGGCGGTTTGGGGCAGCTTGGGCAGTATGGATTGACGTGGCATCCAAAATTGTTATGAATTTTTTTGGGGCTCCAAAACTTTGATGCAGTTTTTGAGGGGTCGTTACCAGTTATCTAGCTACCAAATTTGGTGACTTTAGCTCAAACACTATGGAAGATACACGCACTACCGTTTTGGAGTGGTTGAGGGCGGATAGGGCAGTATAGATGGGCGTGGCATCCAAAGTTCTTATGAATTTGGTTGGGGATCGTCAACACCTATCATGGCACTAAATTTGATGGCTCTAGCTCAAAAACTGTACAAGATATGGTCATTTTTAGTGTTAAACTGCGGGGGGGCTGGGGGCGGAATGGGTGGGCGTGGCTCCAAAATTTGATGCAGTTTTTTAGGGATTGATAGTAGCTATTTTCTCCCCAAATTTGGTAGTTATAGCTGTAAGGGCTTGCGAAATAGCTGGATCTATCGATTTTGCGTTTTCGAGCTTATCGATTTGCCAGCCCCCTAGTTATCGTAGAACTCCAATCTTAACACTTTAGTTTACTATGCCATAGATAAAGACGTTTGCAAAGTTTCAAGTCTGTGGCTTGAAGGGTGTAGAAAAAAGTTGCGTTCATACAGACGGACAGACGGACAGACGGTCAGACGGACAGACACCATGACGGACATTGTTTTAAATTGTTCTTTATATAAAAAAATTCTTATTGCTAAGTAAAAATGTATATTGCCTGAAATAAAATTTAAAATATGAAAATCTGTAAATAATCATTATGCATAAAAATAGCATCTCGTAAAATACATTTTAAAATTATTCTTTATTTATTTAAAATTACCGAAGACTTGTGGGTCTAATGACAGGATACTGCCTAGTCGCAGTACACGCAAAAAGATTAGTCATAACAGACAACGTCGAATGCAGGAAATGCAAGGATCCAGGTGGCAAGGAAACGCTAGAGCACCTCCTATGCATCTGCCGCGCACTGGCAGCACAACGACTACATCACGTCCGGATTCCCTTTCTAGCTTCACTCGAAGAAGCCATCAAGCAGGAACCCAAAAAGCTTCTAGCGCTTGCGCGAAGCACACACACTCCATTGGACCTCACACTGAGAAAGTCTCAACCATCTCCAACCACCGACTCCACTAAGCACCCTTTGCGGTCTATGTGTGGCACTCTCCTGGGAGGGTCAGTCGGTCTAACCTATTTAAAATAATTCCATTACATACAAGATTTTACTCAACTCACAAATGACTCCTCTAACAGAAACTCCAATTCATTGGGCTCTGGTGTGCTCGATCTTATATCGTCAAGCTCAATCTCCCTATTTGGAAAGGGGGACCAACGTTGCTGCTCCCGGCTCCTAGCTGGCGTTGTCCTAATTGGGGCAGGCGACAAC
Organism: Scaptomyza polygonia; assembly: GCA_035044585.1. Taxonomy (NCBI): domain Eukaryota; kingdom Metazoa; phylum Arthropoda; class Insecta; order Diptera; family Drosophilidae; genus Scaptomyza; species Scaptomyza polygonia. Next base: position 69,761 of record JAWNNU010002331.1, read on the forward strand.
AACCTGATAACCCAGTTATCTAGTCCAGTGAAGCGCCGGCGGCGTCTCCGTGTTTCCCTCATGTTCACTGGATCATACTTTTTACATGGTGGTAGAATCTCCTGCTGATCCTCACAAAGCAGCTCCACTGGTGGATTCCTTATCACCCAGTTAGATAAGGTGTTCTTCTGGTTTTTGAATATTATTCTGCTGTATTTTAACACTTTTATAATGTATATTGAATTTTTGTTTTTCTTTGCTGGTTCTGGTTCGCACATGATCATTTGCTTTGAATTTATTGCCAAGTGAGTGTAGACAGTATTTAGCAATATCTGTTCATTTGACTTATTTACTTTTGTAGGTGGCATTTTAATTGTTCTATGATGTTGATAATTATACTCTTTAATCAACTGCTTATACATTTCGATCCAATTGTATGTTCCATGTAAGATTTTTGTACTTTTTATACTCGATACCGAAGGTAAAGAACATATTGGACTTGTGCAATGTCCGTCATGGTGTCTGTCCGTCCGTCCGTCTGTCCGTCTGTATGAACGCAACTTTTTTCCACACCCTTCAATCTAGAGACTTGAAACTTTGCACATATCTTTATCAATGTCATAGTAAATTAAAGTATCAAGATTTGGGTTCTACGATAACTGGCGGCCTGGCAAATAGATAAACTTGATAACTCAAAATCGATTAACTCAGCTGTTTCGCACGCCCTTACAGCTAGAACTACCAAAGGAGAAGAAAGCTAGTACTAATTCTCAAAAAACTGGATACAAAATTTTCCCCCATATTTTACTAACTTTTTACTAATTTTGAGCTAGAGTCACCAAATTTAGTAGGAAGATAGCAATTGACGACCCCCAAAGATCTGCGGCAAACATTTGGCTGCTACGCCCCCAAACCGGCCCCAGCCACCCTTTCCCTAATTTTAACAAACTGAACTAGAATCTCCAAATTTGGAAGGAAGATAGCTGTTTGGCATCCCCTTCTCCGTCAGACAATCTATAAGGCAGCGTACACACCTGCCGTATTCACACCCCATTTCAATCAGCTCTCTTTTAATCAGTTTTACTACTGGTATCGAGTATACCGCAGTCTGGTGCGTCCGACTGCAACGTTTCTACTTGTTATTGGTTATTTTACTGGTATCGAATATACAGGAGTCGGTTGCGTCCGACTGCAACGTTTCTACTTGTTATTTTTGTGTTGTAATTTGTTTTTGCTTTTGATTTAATGCACTGTAATGTTAATGCATAAATTCACACACTAATCTATCTAAAATATCGAAACTTTACTGCCAAATCATGGCAAATTTCGACCACACTAACAGCTGATATGGAGGATTTTCGTGACGCTAATGTGTATCTTTTTTTTTTGAGCTACTGCATAAGAAGTATAACATCGAAAATATACTTTATGTTCATTTTCGTTGATAACTAGAAAGACAATTGTAACATAAATAGTAGGACAAAGATCCAACATTTTTTCGTAGGCCCGTGTTATGAATGACCAACTTTTTTGCCAAAATATTAAAACACATAAGAAACAGAAGTGGTACTAAAGTCTCCTACGTTTAACTATGCAATTGCACAAAGTTCATTTAAAGTCTGCACTGCCCTTTCAAGTTGGCACGATGGGGTAGTTTGCCAAAAAACTGGCATTAATTAATAACTCGGGTACAGGGAAGCAAGATATATCTATTTAGTTTTTTGCGTTGAGTTTTTAAGAACCAAACGAAACTATTTTTAATAACCGTCTCTTTTACAAGAGGTATGCTTTGTATTTTATTAGTTTTTAACATATCAGGTCCTAATCTGGCAGTTTAGCATGTTTATACTCGATACCGAAGGTAAAGAGTATATTGGGTTTGTGCAATGTCCGTCATGGTGTCTGACCGTCTGTCCGTCTGTATGAACGCAACTTTTTTCCACACCCTTCAAGCTAGAGACTTGAAACTTTACAAATGTCTTTATCTATGGCATAGTAAATTAAAGTGTCAAGATTGGAGTTCTACGATAACTAGGGGGCTGGAAAATCGATAAACTCGATAACGCAAAATCGATAGATCCAGCTATTTCGCAAGCCCTTACAGCTAGAACTACCAAATTTGGGGAGAAAATAGCTACTAACAATCTTCAAAAAACTGCATCAAAAATTTTGGAGCCACGCCCACCCATACCGCCCCCAGCCCCCCTTCCACCATATTCTACTTACTTTGAGCTAGAGCCACCAAATTTGGTATGAGGATAGCAATTAACATCATAAACAGATCTGCAGCAAAACTTTGGACGCCACGCCCTCCCCATACCAGCCCCCAGCACCCAGCCCCCCTTCTACCATATTCTTCTAACTTTGAGCTAGAGTCACCAAATTCGGTTTGAGGATAGCTATTGACATCATAAATAGATCTGCAGCAAAAGTTTGGATGCCACGCCCCCCTTACCAACCCCATCCCCCCTGCCCCCAAATTTTACTATTTTTGAGCTAGAGTCACCAAATTTGGTATGAGGATAGCAATTGACATCATACACAGATCTTCAGCTAAAATTTTGATGGACCCCCCCCATACCTCCACCAGCCTACGATCCACCATATTCTTCTAACTTTGAGCTAGAATCACCAAATTTGGAAGGAAGATAACTTTTTGACATCCCCATCTGCACCAGACAATCTTTGAGGCAGCATACACCCCTGCAGCAGCATACACCCCTGCCGTATCCACACACCATTGCAATCAGCTCTCTTTTAATCTGTTTTACTACTGGTATCGAGTATACCGCAGTCGGGTGCGTCCGACTGCAACGTTTCTACTTGTTTTCTAGTTCTAATATTGTTGCAAAATATCATCGACATCGATTAACACACACATTTTTTTTTTGGTTTGTACTAAACTTTCTGAAAATGATTAAGGTAATGTGTCTCAAGATTTTAGCTTCTTTGATTTTTTGGGATTTATGGATTATGTTATCAGAACAGCAGCAATATCAATAAGGCCACACCTAAGAGCAGCTATGCTAACTGAACGTTTGTTTCTGGTACTAAGCCCGATTGCCTGCTTCTTTATTTTTCGCACTCTTGCTCTTTTTAACGGGTCGTTGATTTGGCGTTAAAATTATTTTCCTGACATCTTTCTCAGAAGGTCTGGTTTCGCCCCAGTGCAGTAAAAGTTAAAATTTCTCAAAAAGTGCAAATTAGGGTTATAAGCGCTGTGTTCGAAATGAACAGATCTACAAAATGAGCTTACAACTAACAATTGCAAGCAGTTTTTTAAAAGTTTTTGCAAAGTTAAATTTTCTTCCCAAAAATTACAGGTGGAAATCACTTTCTAAATGTACACACAAATACAAAGACACGTACTAATCATGAAGCAAACGATGAAAAAACACACAGTAATAATCCGTTTTATTAACTTGCATCGTATATGTTGATTGTTTTCGTGTACTTTACAATTTGTTAATATTTAGTTAGACCCCGATTCCATTACAAGCCGGATGTATATATGTATTTGGAACTCGGGAATGCTGCTTCCGTTTGTATTAGATTCCCTTATGCACAATGAGAAACTTGTTCAAATTTTCCCCGTTTCCCCGATATAGGAATTTAACTTTAAAGAGCACTGAACAGCACTTTAGCATACTCGATACTAAGAAATTTCCTATCGATTCTTGGTATAAAAAGTGCCAATTTGGGTAAAACAGCTGGTCATCAAGTGCAATAAAAACACCACAAAACAAGCTCAAATTTCAAACAGATTTTTGAAACAGTATTTTGCGCACAAATCAAAGCAATAATTTTTGCTTTTTTGGCTCCACTAATTTTATTTTTGTTAGAGCTCACATTTGTTTTCATTTAAGCAAATACACACAAATAATACACAAACACCTGGCACTTAACAGACCCCTGTTAAAACAGGACGCCGGATGAATTGGATTTGTAATGGAATCACCTATATCCTCGACTTGCTGTTAATGACGGATGCAGACTAATGAAATCGGGGTATAAGCAGCTAAATTTACAGTTTGACAGCGTATCAGCTGTCATGTTGACTTCAGTCACCAGCTGGCCTCAAAGATAACTTTACATTTCGGCTATGCAACATTAAAGTTCAATGTTCTTACAACATTTTTGCATTAACAGTTATTCAGTTTTAGAACTTTAAAAAAATGACAATGCCAGTTTTTTGGCAAAATTTCCCATAGTGGTTGGGCTGCATCAAGCAGATGAAGCAAATGTCTCAAAATGCCTATTGTAAATTAAGCGACAACAACACTAAAAATCAAGTAAGGCAAATGCTAATTATGCCACACGCATCGCACATTTTGCAGTCGAAACAAATGGATAAGCAATGATGGGCAGGTTTTGCATTGCGTGTGCCACCCAACATTAAATTATGCTGCCTTTATTATATTCGATACCGAAGGTAAAGGTATTTCGGGTTGGTGCAATGCCCGTCATGGTGTCCGTCTGTCCGTCCGTATGTGCGCAACTTCCAGCTAGAGACTTGAAACTATAAAGGTTCAAGATTGGGCTTCAACAAACACTAGAGGCTAACAAATTGATAAATTACATAACTCAAAGTCGATAAATCCACCTATTTCGCATGCCCCTACAGCTATAACTACCAAATTTGATAAGAAGATAGCTAGTAACAATTCCCAAAAATATGACTCCAAAATTTTGAAGCTACTCCCAGATATACCGCCAAGAGCCCCCTTCCCCTTTTTACTAACTTTGAGCCAGAGTCACCGAATTTGGTAGAAATATGCAATTGACATCATGCAAAGATCTGCTGCAAAAATTTGGATGCCACGCTCCCACAGAGCTCGAGTCATGTTCTTACATCCTTACAGATGGAATTACCAATTTTGGTAAGGTTATTGATACTGGCGTCCCTAAAAAACTTTCCCGCCCGCTGCATTTTAAATCAGAAACGCCAATAACTTTCAGCCTTTCCACCCCTTGCAATTTAAATCAGAAATTGGCGTTTCACAGTTTTTTAAAGCCACCAAATTGGTGTCAAGATATATGACAACGTCTCCTATGTGGATTCCACGCCCACCCATACCGCCCAGCCGACAACAGCTAAAATATTAACTCGTTAAAAACTGTAGTGTACCTTTCACAGTTTGTGAGATAGAGTTACCAAAGCAAAGCTGGTGAACTTGCATCAAAACTTTGGATGCAACGCCCACCCCCAATAATCGCGGCGTATCAATTGTTTAAATTATGTTTATTATTTGCAATCATTTTTTTTTTTTTTTTGTATAACATGTCACGGTCACTATGTAGAATAAATATTTAGTTATTAATAAGACAGGCAAGTCTATACCTATAGAACTGTATTTTCGAATGTTTTTAATATGCATTTATAATTTGGTCTTAGCCTTATCTTAATTCTTATGCATAACGCCGTAGAGCGTAATTGAGAGAGATAGAGACAATGAGTGAACATATGCATGTTTGTCTGCTTACATAAGCGCTTTTGGTATGTGCTTTGAATTAACCGTGGGATATGTGGTTTCAGCTGAAACGGTCAGCTAGAGTGCTAGCGATTTATTAGCCTAAGCCCATGCGCTGTTTGAATTGTACACTCACTCGCATATCTCTGCGTACACCGCTACAAATTTTCAAAATCAAACTTTAAACAGAAATGGTTCAGCCTATTATGCATATATGTCACCAAATCTTTTTTTAAACGTAACTTAAGTTTATTGTATACATTTGCTAGAAAAATTCGACAATGTTTTATATATAATTATTTATTTTAAACTTAACACAACGAAAAAATGTACACGCAGAAGTCTGCGTACAGTTTACTTAGACTTAAAAGAAACCCTATTTTAATAGCTTTTCCTTCCTTTTTTTGCAAAACCTCTGCAAGTCGTTTCGGCATGGAATCAACGAGTTTATGTGTCTCCTCTGCAGTAACTTTTCGCCGATCCTCCACAATTACATCCTTGAGCTCTTCTTCTTTTGATGTTATTGAGTGTTTTCGGATTTTCTCTCTCAATAAGATCCCACAAATGCTCAATAGGGTTGAGATCAGGACTCCGGGGAGGTGTTCGCAGTTGATATTTAACATTATACAGCAACCAAAGCTTTGTGTTTTGTGCCGTGTGCTTTGGGTCGTTGTCCTGCTGGAACCAATATTCATGTTGCAGACCCAATTTTTCAGCACTGCTTCAAATTGTTTTTTGAAATGTTGATATAGGCTCCTTGATCCATGATAAATGTAAATTATCCCACACCGCTTCCAGCCATACACCCCCACACCATTATTCCGCTTCCTCTATATTTTACCGTGCCAACTAAGTTTTCTTTTTTGAATGCTTCTCCGCTTTTCCTCCATACCAAAACTTTTCCCTTGATTCCGAATATGCAGAATTTACTGTCGTCAGAAAAAATAGCTTTATTCCAGAAGTCCGGGGGCTTGGAAATGTACTCATTGGCAAAATCTAAGCGCTTTTGTCTATCGACTTCTGATTGACCTCAGTGGTATTTTGCGGGCGACTGTGGTAGTCAGCATTTTGTATGACACGGCGTAAAGTATCATCTGAAACTGTTTTGTAAAAACCATTGTCGGTCTGAGGTTGTGCCTGATGAGCTGTCATCCTGGAATTAAGCTGAATAAACTTAAAATAGTCTTCTGCTCGCGGATTGTTAGCAAAGGGGGACGGCCGGAACGAGTCTTAGACAATATACTGCCAGTCGAGCTGTAATTGTTAATAACTTTTTGGATAGAGGAGTGGGCTCTACCAACTAGACAACCAATTTGTCTATGAGATTTTCCTTCCAAGAAACATTTTATAATAATTTTTTGCTCCTCAACAGAAATTTATTAGCCTTTTTGTTTCATGTTGCAATTCTCCGCAATGTGATGCAAAATTTGAATTTTAACTGCGTAATGTGTGCTATAATAATGTAAGAAGGTCGACGGCGAAAAAGCTAAAGGTAATCGCATATTTTTGCATTCCACACAGCTTTAAATAGCTGTACGCAGACTTTTGTGTGTATATTTTTTCATAGTGTTATGTTTAAAATTAATAATTAACTAGATAACTAAAGATACGTCATTGGAGGCAATAAACTAAAGTTACGTTTAAAAAAAAAATTAGTTAAATATATGCCTAATGGACTGAACAATTTCTGTTTAAAATTTAGTTTTGAAAATTTTTAGGGGTTTACGCTGAAATATGCGAGTGAGTGTATATATTATTCTATAAAAAAAGTGTTGCATACTGAGCTTATATAACTTATACAAACACTACAATACATCAAAAATTAAACTTTGTTCAATTTTATTTACAGACTGTGCAACATCAGCAGCATGTTTTTTTATTTAAAAAACATTTGTTTTGCGATGCTTATATTAACTTAAATGATGCCATTGAAAAAGAGCTCCTATATCATCAAATTCTTCACAACCTAAGAAGCGAACGCTATCCGATAACAGAAATGGAAGCAATTATGCTTACTGCTCTGCAAGGGCAATTGGAGCTGGGTGATTGGTCTGCAAATGTTGATTATTACGAAACTGTGGCCAGCCATTGTTTGCCGCCACGGTTTATCCCCAATATTCCCCATGGAGCAGTTGCAATGCATCACCAGAGCTTAAAAGGAATGTTACCCGTGGAAGCTAAAAAATCATTCTTAAACTTAATACAAAGTTGGCCTCTTCATCGTGCAACAATATTTGATGTTATGGTTTGTAAATATTATAAATATTATATATATATTCGTAGCATTAACAAACGATAGCGTTGCAGTCTGAAGTAATCGTCTGTAAAATACTCTGCTGCTTGCTTAAAAACAGGAAGTAAATAATGGGAAAGTGAGGTTGTGGTTTTTATACTGTATACGCTTAAAGTGAATACGCTTCAATTTTGGGTTTACGCTAAGCAAAGAAATGCGTCAGTGTACGTCCACTTTGTGCAGCTCTGGCTGGCACTTTAATTAGCATATAACCACTAAGCAGAAAATAATATAGAGCATTTATTCAGTACGGCGAAGTTTATCATTCAGTACCAGTGAGATCAGATCCAGGCAGACAAAAGAGCAAAAAGAGCGCTCTCTCGCCTCAAATTTTTGCCGACAAGAGAAATATGCGTTGATAGATTTTTTGGTGGCGAGACATTGTTGTTGCTGCTTGTGAGAAATACTTTATCTTGCATGGATTGCTTTGATATGATTCGATTATAAATTTATGACATTTATATGCAATCATCACATCGGTTATAATGTGTCATTGTATTTTTAATACATTTGCGGATTAAATGTAATTATGTTTGTATATGTTTTATTAGTTCTAAGTTATTTCAATAGTTATAAGAAAGTTGTAATAAATAGTAACAAATATAGCAATTAATAATAAATATACACATATTGTTAACATTGCACTTCTTTATGTTCCTCAACCTGTTTATAAATTGCCAAAATCCTAAAAGTGCGGCAGGTCAGTTAATGCCATAGCAATAACCACTCATACAAACGAGCTGGATATACATACATGAACACACACAGGCACATGCAAGGCATAGAGAAAAATATAAAAAATCTAGGCAAAGCACAAAGCAGGTAGCCCAACCAAACCAAACTCACATGTATTCACATACTAACGCATTATGCCCGTTGGTTGGTCGGTTGGTTGCCTACCCCCCGCGCGCCCTCTCTATCAACAAACAGCTCACACTGGCTGCGAGCTCGCTCACATATGAACGCGGCTCGAGTCTGCTGTTGCTCAACGTTCGCAAGCAAAGCAGGCAAAGGAATGACTTGCAGTTTCTGCGCTGCACACTTTGACGGCAAAAATTTGAGGCGAGACAGCGCTCTTTTCGCTCTTTTGTCTGCCTGGATCTGATCTCACTGGTACTGAATGATAAACTTCGCCGTACTGAATAAATGCTCTATATTATTTTCTGCTTAGTGATATAACTCCACTATCTAGCTAATTAGTTAACAGTAATCTCGTTCTTCCTTAAACATATGCTTCTCTTGCAACATATATGTACTGAGGGATTTTTTAAGAGGAAAACACAAAAAAATTTAAAAAGTTGATTAAATCTTTATTAGAATCGATAGAACGATTAATATAATTTAATGTTTGAAGATGATTTCATGCAAATGTTGGTTGCGACTCCGCTTCAAATAGCCCTTGCGCAAGGTAGAACTTTGGCACACACTTTTCAATATATCGGCCGGTATTTCACTAATAAATGCTTCAATATCGGTTTCCAGTGCGTCGATCGTTGCTGGTTTATCCATTTGGACATGAGCCTTAACATGGCCCCCCAAGAAAAAGTCTTAAGGATAAAGCGATCTAGGCGGCCAATCAACGGGCCTCAAACGGTGGTTCTCAATTTGGCCATTGATTAGCGTGCCGTGTGGCATGTGGCACCGTCTTGTTGAAACCACATGTCAGGCATGGCCAATTCTTCCATTTTGGGCAAAAACAAGTCGTCAATTGAAAAAGTACGGCCCGATGATGCCACCGACCCATAATTCACACTAAACAGTGACTTTTTCGAAATGTAATGGTAGCTCTTGCAAAACATCTGGCTGGTCTTCACTCCAGATGCGGCAATTTTGCATGTTGACGAATCCATTCAAACAGAATTGAGCTTCGTTGCTGAAAACAATTTTTCGATAAACGAAAGTGGATCTTCCTTCAACTTTGCCAACGCTCGCCTATTTTCAAAATGTTAGACGTGGTGGGAACTCGTGTGGCTTCCATTCTTGCATCAGGTGTATCTTATAAGGTTTTACACTCAAATCCTTTCGCAAATTTTCCACGTGGCGGAGTAACAGAGGCCTAATTGCTGCAAACGGCGGTGAATCGATATTTTACGGTTATTACTAACACCGACGGATACAGCTGCAATATTTTCTTCAGATCAATAAAAATCGATAAATTCGATAACTCAAAATTGGTAGATCCAGCTATTTCGCACATCCTAAGGGTAAAGCTACTGGTGTGATAAAACTGCAATAATAATTTAAGCACCACGACCACCCATTCCACCCCCAGAACAATTTAATCAGAACCGACTACATCTCTACTGTCTTTGAGCTATAAAAAAAGTATTCTGTCGATCTTCATGAGGTAATGATCCAATTCGATGGTGAATCGGTCCTTGTATCTTGAATTTCGGATTAAATCTATGATAATGTCTGCGCAAATGATGTCATTTGGAAACAACCATTATATTTTTGAGTTTTTGCTAGGTAATGTTTTGATTCAGGTGTTTCACCACGAAACAATGAATACAATGGCTCCGGTAGTGGATTCAATAAGGGAAATATTATTTTTCCTCAAAGGCAGCACAATCCTGGCGTATTCCCGGAAAACTTCAATGTGAAAATATACTCGCAAACAACGTCCATCGGCCCAATGCGAACGCTAGTATGCAAACCGTAATCAGTGCTGCGATCGTATCGAAACGCTGCTCGATTCAAATCCGCACTTTGAACAGACTTATTTAAATATTGTTTGTGAAAAAAATTTTCTTTCGTCAATTCAACCAACTTTTTATACTCGATACCGAAGGTAAAGAGTATATTGGGTTTGTGCAATGTCCGTCATGGTGTCTGTCCGTCCGTCCGTCTGTCATATTCATAAAAACTTTGGATGCCACGCCCATCTATACTGCCCTATCCGCCTTCAACCACCCCAACGCTTCGCTTTCTTCCATAGTGTTTGAGCTAGAGTCACAAAATTTAGTAGGTAGATAACTGGTAACGACCCCTCAAAAACTGCATCAAAGTTTTGGAGCCCCACCTACCCATTCCGCCCCCAGCCCCTCCGCAGTTCAAAAACAGAAATGCTTATATCTCTTACAGTTTTTGAGTTAGAGCCAAAATAGGTGATTAAAGCCCCAAAATAAATGCATAAAAACTTTGGATGCCACGCCAATCCATACTGCCCAAGGTGCCCCAAACCACCCCAATGCTTCACTAAAAACGGGAATGCGTGTATTTTCCAAAGCGCAAAGGCTAGAGTCACAAAATTTGGTAAGAAGATAGCTAATAACAATCCCCAAAAAACTGCATGAAAGTTTTGGAGCCACGCCCTCGCCCCCCCCCCCCCCTGTTCCCAAGCCCCCTGCATTTTGAAATCAAAAACGCCTATATTTTCCACATTTTTTGAGCTAGAACCGCCAAATGTGGTGCCAAAATAGGTGATGAAGAAACCCAAAAAAAGTGGATGGCGCCGCCCACCCATACCGCCCCCAGCCCCCCTTCCACCATATTCTACTAACTTTGAGCTAGAGTCACCAAATTTGGTTTGAGGATAGCTATTGACATCATAAATAGATCTGCAGCAAAAGTTTGGATGCCACGCCCCCCCTTACCAACCCCAGCCCCCCTTCCACCAAATTTTACTATTTCTGAGCTAGAGTCACCAAATTTGGTATGAGGATAGCAATTGACATCATACACAGATCTTCAGCTAAAATTTTGATGCCACGAATTAATTGTTCGAGTTCGACTTCGATTCTTTTGGTTCTAATCTACATTAAAACCAATATTCAGCAAAATCAGTTTAGCCGTGTTTGTGCTATAAATTTTCTTTTATACTTTATGTGGGCTACGTCTGTTTACTTTATTTGTTGGTTTTTCCATCGGAAAAGTGATGTATACTTTGCTAGCTTAAATTTACATGTACTAGACAAAGGTAATTTAAGTCTATATATTTATATTTATAGATCACAAAAGAAACTTTAAGATTTAGTCCCGTTTTTAAGCAGATATGCCAGTTAAATACCTAGAGATAATCTTTCTTTTTTCAGCAATCATTTACGTCTAATTGGCCAAGGATGCTATGGTTAGCAGTTGACCAAATTGGGATCCACCTTTTGGAACACCGATCACGGAATATCTTATGTTCACATGAGTATGAATCACTATTATCATTCTCTCCGAATATGAGTTCGATAATGATATTTACTGGCTCGGAAAAAAAACAGTCAAAAGTTGTTTTAAGCACTTCTCAGGTAATTATAAAAAAAAGTGTTATTTCCGGGTTCGCAAATTTTCGAAAGTTAGTTGCTGTCACATTTATAGTCTTGTTGGTGAACTACTGTTTTTTTAATTAGGATCAGGATCAAGTCACGATCTGGCAACGCTACGTGACTGACAAGTTTATTCATTCGAGCAAGCAGCACAACATATGTATTTATACAACATTTATTGAGTCCACGCATTATGTACATACATATAATATACATACAGTCGTGCTTTTGCTTACTATAAAATAATAGCAATGATTCCATACAAGAACTAGCACACAATCTAAACAAATTAAATATCGGCTGATGAAGTGGTACAGAATCCTTCGATCAGTTAATTTTCCATTACAAAATTTGGGACCAACTACACTGGCAAATGCGTGCTCTCACTATTGTAACGCGATACACAGTAAACGGACAATATAACAAAATAAAGTCAAATGCGAAGCCAAAATTGTGTGCGGGAATAAGTCGTAGGTAAAATGACAAAGCCGTGATTTAAGTTTAAGTGCTGCAAACCAACTCGCATGCGCGAAGCAGACACAGATAAAGAGTTGGTTCGCTTGATCAGCTGCTTATGTTTTGATTATTGCTTGTTTGTTTACAATAAAAGTCTGCGGTCAAGTCTGATGTTTGTTTTTTTTTCAACGCACTGCCGTCTTATTGCTGTGCAATGCATTAATTGTAAATTTTTTCACTAAATTGTTAATTTTAACGTACCATTTAAAGTTAAATCAAGCTATTCATCGTTAAAATAAAATAATTTTTGCAGAACAATTTTTGTGCAAAAATTCAAGTCGGTATTTTAGCAGGGTTCTATAAGTGCTATCATCTTCATTTGGTCGTGGTGCAGTTGAATAGACTCTCTTTCCATATTTTGTATGACCCGAGATCAAAGCCGCTGTAAAATTTGTGGTTTAAGTATGTGGTATGGCTAGTCAAGTTTGGAACCCTGTTTTTATCAATAGATCACAAAAATTATATATTAATATCCTAAAACTATACTTGCACCAAGTCGGAACGAAGTTGGGACTGGACTTGACTTCTACTGGACAACGATTCAAATCATCATGCCCATAATACTGTGGAACCTCCTAAATCCATTACATCTGAAGAAATTGGTCTAATCAATACAAATCGGTTCGCTAAAGTGAATAAACGTAAATGCAATAAGAACGAATACAATTAGAATCGTCAAACAGCGACAATCAAACATATAGATTTAGCTTGAAAGCTACCCCTCTTAGAGAGCCCATTTGCTGGCATTTTCGTAAGAGAAATGCAAGTGATTCTGCTTCCGGACTGTGCCACGACATAATTTCTCATTGCAAAGCCAACCAGGCATATTGTGTATGCACGCGCTTATTTGTGTACTGTGCGCCTGTTTTTTGAACCGATATGAGCGTGTATAATAAATATATACGTAACTAGGGGGTCCACCCTGCTCGCTTCGCTCTTCAGCCCCTCGTTCGACTTGGGTTACAATTATTCTGCTTTTGAAGCATTTCATTGTAATCGTTCCTGTAGGACAGCTGACCCTTGAGCAAGCAACATAAAATTGTCCATGGGAGAAGCAGCTTTTTCTTATATCAATGCCAGCTAATTTTTAAGTCTGACCCTGTAATTTGTTTATCGTGATCGCAAAACATACCTTCAATAGGAACTGTAGTGTTTTAAATTCAAATGGGTAATCCTATAGAATCAACAATCCCAACTTTTGTTCTATTACGTTGAAATGTACTGCAGTAATCAGCATTCATATACCTGATCAAATGATGCATAAACTTTTCTTCTCCTAGATTTGACAGTGTCAACTTTATAACAGGACCCACAATATCATGTATGTATGTATATACGTATGTTTTCTTAATTTTGAAGCACTGCAGCGTTAGTTCTACTGCAAGGTGAAATTTGATTTAAGTCGGCAACTATTATTATCGACACATTAATATAAACAACGTATATTTACGATCACTGATATAGTTTGCCAAATAAAACCAAGTAAAACTCCGAAAACAAACACAAGAAAACAATAAATTATTGAGAGCACAACATTCACCAACGAAAGACAAAGCTTAGGAGTGCATTAATGGAAATTATATAAAATATCTTTTAACACATAAGAGATAAACTATTAAATGAACAATCATCATTCTGATTGCATATAAACACTAAGCTGAAAATAATATAGAGCATTTATTCAGTACGGCGAAGTTTATCATTAAGTACCAGTGAGATCAGATCCAGGCAGACAAAAGAGCGAAAAGAGCGCTCTCTCGCCTCAAATTTTTGCCGACAAAGTGTTGAGCAACAGCAGACTCGAGCCGCTGGATCCAATCGTTGTGCATATGTATGCGTTAATATGTGAGCGAGCTCGCAGCCAGTGTGAGCTGTTTGTGGATAGAGTGGTCGCGCGGGGGGTAGGCAACCAACGGGCAAAATGCATTAGTATATGAATACATGTTAGTTTTGCTTCAATATGCTTATAAAAGTCATAGTTGGAAGGGTAGTACTTAAAACTTAATATTAACTTTGTGCAATTGAATAGCAAAACTTGAAATTCTTTAATATAATTTCAATTCTACATGTTTATTTTAGCATTGTTTATTGTTTATATTCTAGCATACACAGTATATATATTTAAATCATATTGTAGATTTTTCATTGACAATTATTGAATATTGGTTCAAGGGGTATTTTTTATTTGTGCAGCTTGTGCGTCTCAGCAACGACAAGCCAGCGCGTTGTTGTTTTGTTCAGTTTCACTTTGCGTTCAGCGGATCGTCGATTAAAAAGAGGCGGCGGGTCAGCGGACAGCAAGAACAGTAAAATGTTGTTGGTACATATTGTATGCAAGTGCGATTGATACACATATTTCTTGCTAGGCCTGCTTGCCGAGGTTTTTGTTATTTTTGATATTTTTCCTTTTACATATATACCAGTGCACTACTGAATACACTTTCGAAATTTGTTCGCAACTTTGCTTAACTTTATGGCAAGGATTGTTGAAAAGTGTCATAGGGTAATTATTGGGAAGAGTATGAATGAACACCAATAGCAAAACTGATATTTGACTGCCTTGAAAGACAAAATCTTATGTTTTTTAGTTGTTGTACTTTTTGTTGCATTTTGGCAGCGATGCGCGGCGTATACACACGCGTACACACATATAAACTTGCTGTTTGTGGGCAAAGAAATATGCGTTGATAGATTTTTTGGTGGCGAGACATTGTTATTGCTGCTTGTGAGAAATACTTTATCTTGCATGGATTGCTTTGATATGATTCGATTATAAATTTATGACATTTATATGCAATCATCACATCGGTTATAATGTGTCATTGTATTTTTAATATATTTGCGGATTAAATGTAATTATGTTTGTATATGTTTTATTAGTTCTAAGTTATTTCAATAGTTATAAGAAAGTTGTAATAAATAGTAACAAATATAGCAATTAATAATAAATATACACATATTGTTAACATTGCACTTCTTTATGTTCCTCAACCTGTTTATAAATTGCCAAAATCCTAAAAGTGCGACAGGTCAGTTAATGCTAAGCAATAACCACTCATACAAACGAGCTGGATATACATACATGAACACACACAGGCACATGCAAGGCATAGAGAAAAATATAAAAAATCTAGGCAAAGCACAAAGCAGGTAGCCCAACCAAACCAAACTCACATGTATTCACATACTAATGCATTATGCCCGTTGGTTGGTCGGTTGGTTGCCTACCCCCCGCGCGCCCTCTCTATCAACAAACAGCTCACACTGGCTGCGAGCTCGCTCACATATGAACGCGGCTCGAGTCTGCTGTTGCTCAACGTTCGCAAGCAAAGCAGGCAAAGGAATGACTTGCAGTTTCTGCGCTGCACACTTTGTCGGCAAAAATTTGAGGCGAGACAGCGCTCTTTTCGCTCTTTTGTCTGCCTGGATCTGATCTCACTGGTACTGAATGATAAACTTCGCCGTACTGAATAAATGCTCTATATTAATTTCTGCTTAGTGATATAAACCAACAAATAATGCCAAAATTTGAGGATTTAACGTAAAAATGTTATTTTTTTACAAGTTTCTTTATATATAATATATTTTTTATTAAACTAATATAATTTTTTCTATTATTTTCCTTTTTAGGCTTTTCAGATAGCAACTCTTATTAAGGATTACTCGGATATAATGAAAATTAAACCCACATAAGTTGTATCAACATTAATTAAAGAAAATCACTTCTAATTGTTATCCACTAAGAAATAACAATAAATATAAGAGATAAAAAAAAGTTTACATATCTGAACATTATAAAAATTACTTTTAACTTAACAAAATAAGATGTATCAATATTTCCAACTTCAAAACAGTCACTTTATTGTTATCCAATAATATATAATAATTAATGAAGCTTTTATGTATTTCAGTATTTAAAAAGGTTAAAGACTGTGAAGTAGGCCCGGCTCGAGCCTCCCAAACATTAACTAGATAAGATATACAATTATGACAATTAATACAAATGAAAAGAAAAAGATTTATGAGTAGAACAAACTACAACAACTAATAAGTAATACAATAAATAGATAGGTAGTCTCAGGTAATTTAAAAAAAAGTGTTATATCCTTGTTCACAAACTATCAAAAGTTAGTTGCTGTCACATTTATAGTCTTGTTGGTGAACTACTGTTTTTTTAATTAGGATCAGGATCAAGTCACGATCTGGCAACGCTACGTGACTGACAAGTTTATTCATTCGAGCAAGCAGCACAACATATGTATTTATACAACATTTATTGAGTCCACGCACTACTAACATGCATATAATATACTGTTGATGCCAGATTTCCTTATTATTCAGGCCTGTTCTACATTTCGAGTCGAAACGAATCGAAATGGATTCTCATTTCGATGGTTGCTTTCCCAGATTTCGATCGACTTATATTCTTCTAATACTACATTTCGATACCAATTTTTTATCGAGACAAACAACTGATTAAGTAAATCAAACAAAAAAATAAAAAGTGCGTTTATTTAAATAAGCTATTAAACATGCCGGCAGCACTTATATTAGCAGCAAGAGAGAGAGCACGTCTTGCTAAATTAAAAGCTAGAAGCATTAATCGATTGCTACGAGCCCAAGAAAGCACCAACGTTATGGAAATGTTGCACTCTAAGTAAGTTGGTTGTTATATTCATAGTTAACAAATTTTATAGATTTCAGGAGTCGTTTCGGGTTAGTAAAGAAACATTTAAAATGCTACTGGAATCTATAATGCACTATTAGTTGCTTCTTTTTGGGAATTCATTTTTTCTAAGCTGTCGGCAATTCTATTTAATATTTGGTTTTGTGTTGCACACAAACTGCCGTAATCCTCTTTATCTACTTTTTGTTTTTTTTAGGAGGTGAGTCGCTCTCAGTGCTAACAACTTCATTTTCATTTCCTTGGCTTGTATTCCATCTACGGCTTTGCACAAGGAGCATAAAACCGCAATCTCCTCCTCAAAAGGCGTTAAAACATTTTGAGCAAATGGACCGCCGCCTGTTGCAACAGTCTCACGACGGTTCTCCGCAAATTTCTTTTTGACGGTCGCTTTCTAGTCACTCCAGCTCTTTATTTTAAATACAATGTGTTAATAAAAAAAACACAACTTACCTTTTTCCAGTCACTTGTATTTTTGCAAGCAGGCCCACATGCATTCAAGTTTTTGGCAAGTGCTTCCCACATTGCACCAATTTCCACCTTATCCCCTTTGGTAAAACCTTTTGCCAAGTCCGAGTTTTCCTTCGTGAAACTCAATAGCAAGTTTTCTTGCTCTGCGTTTCGTTTTTTGCCCCTAAAAACGCAAAAAATTATTAAATGTTCACAAATAATAATTCGTTTACTTACATTTTGAATATATGATTGAGCTCAGCTGTTTACCGCACCGATAATTCATAAATACTCGATAGATATCGAGTATTAAGGCTGCCCTTACACAGCACAGATATTTTTAGTTTACTTATATTCGTGTAATTACTCGTTTTTGCCTAAGCTAAACTTTTATCATATATAGTAATCAAGTTTTTATAGTTATTTTAACAAAAATCTTGTGTAAATAACAACAATAAAAAACACATCTAATTGTGCACTAAACTCTACGTTTTGTATAAGACTGATTCCAATTGTTTTGGC
Source organism: Scaptomyza polygonia (assembly GCA_035044585.1). Lineage (NCBI taxonomy): Eukaryota > Metazoa > Arthropoda > Insecta > Diptera > Drosophilidae > Scaptomyza > Scaptomyza polygonia. Next base: position 87,932 of record JAWNNU010002331.1, read on the forward strand.
TTTGCCACCGCAAATAAATTTAAGGTGTACAACTAAAACAAAAAATATACAAATGAAAAATAATATGCAGGCCCTACGAATGATAATGCAAAATTATTGCCAATAGTATATTTATTAAGTAAAAAATAGTTTCAGGGTTCAAAAACACACATTAGTTGCTTAAAAGGCACAATCGCTTTCATTTCGAGTGCTGATTGCCACTCGTTTTTAAAACGATCTGATCGTACTCGGAATCGAAATGTAGGAACGCAAAACGCTCGGAATCGAAATGTAGAACAGGCCTGATTATTTATTTTTCCCAGAACCATGTTCCATAGAAATTCATGTACCATGGCCGTACTTGCGCTCTTAATGTTAATTCTATGTTGGAGTAAACAGAGGCTTAGGGCAAGCACGGCAATCTATATGCTAAGTTGGTTCTGTTAAAAATACTACATTTTAATACCTCCTAAGCACAAGAAGTGCAACTCGTAACCCTAAGAGCCAAAAGTGAAGCTGTTCGCTCAGCTGGCACTGCTAACCAAAGCCCTGGCACCCAAAATTGCGCGCGACAAAAAAGGGGAGACTCCACAGCGACCCGACACCCAAGCTCAAAAAACGCGCTAGGAAAGGCGTTGGGAACAACAGGTAAGTTGGCTAGCCTTCTATCGCGTTTATTAATTTGGAAATTTGGACCTTTCTATAGGTTTGGCACTGGGAAAACACTAAAATGAAAGAGCGACTGAAAAACGCGTCCGCACTTGTTTACGCTCCCGTGTGTGTGCCAGAGTGTGTTTTTTTTTTTTTTTTTATATTCATTTAATGCTTAACCTACATATATACATATATTTTAGATATTAGGGGCTTTTTTGTAGGTGAAACGTGACACTGGCGGTACGGCCGTGAGGTAATGCGTCGCCAATGCCTGTGTTCCGCCTAGTCCACTTGTCCTCTACGCTCGCGCTCAGCCGTACGCAGACCGGTCATGACTGCCGCTGCAAAAGCACTGAACGCTTCCCAGTTAGCGCCCTTTGCCAGCATCACTGGCACGAGGCTGTCCACCTCGATCCTGCAGCCAAAAGTCCTCTCCAAATCTTCCCGAAGCCCGGAAAAACGTCCGCAGTGCAACAAGACGTGCTCGGCATCCTCGAGACACCTGTCTCCACAAAAAGTGCAAAACGGGGCACCCTCATGCCCAAATCGGTGCAGATATTGGCGGAAGCACCCATGACCACTTAGTAGTTGGGTGGTGTAGAAATTAAGCTCACCGTGCCGCCTGTTTTGCCACGATGAGATGCTCGGAATGAGGCGATGTGTCCAGCGCCCTTTGCTAGACGCATCCCATTGCCTCTGCCAATTCTCCATGGTGCGCGTTTTGGCCGCAGTGCGCACGGACTGCTTTTGTGTAGCTGAGAGTTCCCTTCCGTGCGTTTCCTCGTATATCTCAGCGATTTCCCTGGCCAACTCGGCTATGGGTGCTATGCCAGCCAAAACCAGACATGCGTCATCCGAGATGGTTCGAAAGGCACTGCAAACCCTTATCGCTCCAAGTCGGTGGGTAGCTCTAAGACCGCGGGTGTAGCTATCGAAGCGGCAACCTGGTTGCCATATTGGTGCCGCATACAGCATCGTCGCTCTTGTGACGCTGGATAGTAGGAGTCTCTTGAGTTGCTTTGGCCCTCGCGTGTTTGGCATGATTCGCGATATTGCCCGGCTTGTGATGGCGGCCTTCGTGCTAGCGTACTCGAGGTGCTCCTTGAAGCATAGCCTCGTATCCAGCATCACTCCTAGGTATTTTATTGCCCTCTTTGACGTGACTGAGGTGTTAGCCACGTTGATGGAGGCTGTCTCCACTGCTTTTCGGCTGCTGATCAAAACTGCCTCTGTCTTTTGGGGTGCTATCTGAAGCCCTACTGAGGACAGCCACTTTATGATATTTGCAATGGCTAGGTTGCAATTACCCTCCACGACCTTTAGATGCTTGGCAACAACCACTATTGCCACATCATCAGCAAAGCCCACAAGGTGAACTCCTTCGGGCATTGATATGCGAAAGACGGCGTCATACATGACGTTCCACAGTAGTGGCCCCAATACCGACCCTTGTGGAACGCCACCAGATACTGCGTACTCCCCAGTCCCCTCACTGGTATCATATCTTAGGATACGATCCTTAAAGTAGCTTCTCGTAAGGTTCAGAAGGTAATCCGGAACGCGTAGTGCCTTGAGGGCCTCCAGAATGCAGCCCCATTTAGCCGTGTTGAAGGCATTTTTGACATCGAGCGCAGTCACCAGGCAGTACTTCTTGGCGCCGCCTTTCCATCTACACCCTGCCAACGCTCCCGAAGCTAGATCGACTACCTTGCCGATGGCATCAAGCGTTGATCTCGCTTTGCGGAAGCCATATTGTTGGGGTGAGACTCCACCAGCAGCAGCAATGGCGCTATCAAGCCGGCTACAAATAAGGTACTCCAGGAGCTTACCGACAGTATCGATCAGGCATATCGGACGATATGCCTCTGGGTCTTCGAGCTGTTTGCCCGGCTTTGGTAAAAGGACCAGGCGCTGAATTTTCCACCGGTCTGGGAAAACTCCACTTCGCAGCTGTTGAACATACTTGAAAATATTCCAGGGCGGAGCGCGATAGCTAGTTTTAGAGCTTGGTTTGGAATCCCGTCTGGACCGGGAGACTTGCTCGGCTTCAACCTCGATGCAGCGTGGCGAATCTCATCAAGTGTGATCGGATCAGCTACGGAAGGCGTGCCTGAGAAAGGCAAGAGCTCGTCCAAATCCTCGGGCATACTTGGAAATAGATGCCTAACAATCTCTTGCAGAGATGCCGGATCCATGGGGTGGCAACGTGAAGTGGACTTGAACCTCTTTACTACCAACTTATAGGCGTTACCCCACGGGTCATTTTCCGCTGTGTCGCAGAGGTCCAGGAAGCATCTGCGCTTGCTGTCTTTAATAAGTTTCTGGAGTCGTCTCCTGCAGACATGGAACTGGGCTTGGCGTTCCAGGAACTCCTCGGATCCGCGTGAGCGCTGGTAGCGGCGTCTAGCATAATTGCATTTGTTCCTGGCCTCGGCAATCTCCTCGTTCCACCAGTATACGGGGACATGGTGCCTCTGGTACCTTCTGCTCCTGGTCATGCTAGCATCACATGCCCGGGTTAGCATCTGCATCGTGTTGGCAACTACTTCTTCGGTACTATCAGTGTCTAGGCTCACAGCAAATTCCATGTTTGCACAAAAAATCTGCGCATCTAGCGTCTCGACGCGATATCTTGGCCACTTTTGATCTGGTGCATAACGGCGATCAGGGCGTGACCCAATGGTGCACCATATAGCTGCGTGGTCACTTGCATTGAAAGAGTCGTCTACGCTCCAGCTGGACGAATTGAACAGCGAACTGCTAACAAAAGTAATGTCTACGACCGAACCTAGTCCCGCTCTCCTGAACGTGTACTGCGTTCCATGGTTCAATAGCGCCACATCAAGGATAGAGAATGCCTCGAGCAACGCCCGTCCCTTAGCATTGGTTGATGTGCTGCCCCACTCCTCTGCCCACGCGTTGAAGTCGCCAGCAATGACGATCGGGTGACGGCCTCTAGCGTCTGCTACCAGGGAGTCCAGAGTGAAGGCAAACTCTGGTAGTTGCAGACTGGGGGGTAGGTAGACTGCATAGAACCACAGGTCACCCACCAATGCGCGCACGTAGTATTCCTCCCGATGGACGCTGATTAGTGGAGTCCCGTCGTTTCTACAGGACCATAAGGCGGCTCTCCCATTTATGGCTGAAGCGCACCTGGGGCCCTCGAAGAGTGTGTGTCAATGAGTGTGTGCCAAGAAGTGTGTGTTCCAGTGTGTGTGTGTATAAATGTGCGTTTGTGCCAGAGCGGCTTTGGACACCTTCACCTGGAATGCGTTTCCTTCCACCTCAATGAGGTATTTCCACCCCTGAAGGGTGTTTCGCTGCACCGCTTCCTCGACGCTGTCCCTAACGTCCTGGGGCAACATCCCTCCCGTCCCGACAACTCGCCAACTGTCCGGGGCCATTACCCAATCGATGGCGTAGAGTGTTAGGTCGTCAAATCCCGAGACAACTCCTCATCGATAGCGTCGTCGGATGGCCATCCGGGGTCTACGCTGAGGTCCCTCCAGGGGTCTAGCTCGGGAAGGGGGACGCTTGTGGTGGTCTTGGGAGCCCCATCAGGTGGTGTGTAGATAACGGTGTCCCGACTATCTTCCGAGTGATAGCCCTCATAGTTGTAGCGCCTGACGTAGTGACCCTCTGGGTCGAACAATATGTTTCCTTCGGCCTCTGAAATCTCTTAGCTGTAAGATATCGTATGTTTGAGAGTTTCGTCTAAACCAGTAGTTAGAGTATTTTTATGGTTAACACAAGGTAAGGAAGTTGGGTGAGGGACAGAAGTCAGGTCATGGGAAATGTCATGGGCGTTCTCGTCTCCATCAGCGTGGTATGGCTTTAGATCGGCGAGGTTGGCGACGCGGCGTCGTTTTGTCGCCTCATGGTGGATCCGGACGACGTTTGGGAAGACAAATTTTAAGACCCGATAGGGCCCATCAGACTTCGGCGCTAATTTCGCCGCGAATCCTTCCGCCGCGTTGGACAGCACGTGGTGTTTTGCCAACACTCGTGTGCCCAGCGTAGGCCGCCAATCCCTTCGGCGGAGATAATACTCCTTGGCCTGGTCCAGGGATGACAACTGTATATTGCCTCGTACAACGTCAAAAACCGCTCTCAGCTCCGAGGCCCGTGTCTCGGGGTTTACCTCCTGTCGACCACTCCCAGGGGTGACTTGGTCGTATAAGGCGTTGGGTAGCCGAGGCTCACGTCCTTGCACCAAGTAGCCTAGGCTAAACTTGGTCGTGTCGGAGATGCTGGTGTTGATAGCCAACATTATTTCTGGCAAAAGTTCGTCCCATGTATTTTGGTGACCATTTACATACTGGGCCAGCATAGTTTTTATCGTCCGGTTTGCCCTTTCGGTTGGGTTCGGCTGTGGGCTATAGGGGGCGGTGTGCTGGAGTTCCATTCCCAGCTGTTTGCAGTAACGAGTAAATGACCGGCTCGTGAACTGTGTACCGTTGTCACATACGAAGCAACGCGGGGTTCCGAACCGGCACAATATCCTCTCTCGGAATGCTTTCTCTAGGTGAGCCGTCATTGCTTTGCGCAGTGGTGTGAGAAATGGTCGAAGAAAACAAGTAACATGGAATTCCCGTGCTTTGTTCTGGGTAGGGGCCTGACGAAGTCCGCGCAGACCGTCGCAAATGGTTCCGATACTTGTCTGGTTAATATTCTCCCGGCCGGCTAGAGTTGGCTTACCTTAAACACTTGGCACTTGGTGCAAGCGTCCCGAAACAGGCCGGGCCAGTAGTACCTCTGCATCACTCGTCCGATGGTCTTCCGGATCCTGAGACGGCCAGCTGTAGGGTTGTCGTGACATTCGTCTAGGACACGGGGGCGTTGTTCGGTAGGTACGCAAAGTTTCCAGGGTACATGGTTCTCTTCCAGGGGCGATGGCCAAGATGTCGGTATTCCTGCCCGTTCTCCAGCACATAGTTCGGGTATTGGTCCGGGTGATCCTTGATTCGCTGGACCAATTTGCAGAGCCACGGACACTTGGTGGTGTCGACCTGCAAAGTCTGCAGCACCTCTTCCAGCGGTTGCCGCGATAGCGCATCTGCGACTAAATTCAGCTTCCCTCGTCGATATCGGATGTCGAACTGGTACTGCTGTAATTCCAGCGCCCACCTTGCGATCCGACCAGTCGGGTTGTCGATGCTGTTCAAAAACTTGAGCGCTAAGTGGTCTGTTACTACATCAAAGCGGTAGCCCTCGAGGAAGCATCGCAACTTACGGATGGCCCAAACGGTTGCGAGGCACTCCTTTTCTGTCGCCGAGTAGTTCTCCTCGGGCTTGGACAGTCTCCGGCTCACGTACGCTATGACTCTTTCCGTTCCATCTAGCTCCTGCGTCAGTACCGCTCCTATACCGAAGTCGCTGGTCTTACCTACTTAGTTTTCCTTAACAATAGCGACATCGGCTGCACTACCTCGGCGAAGTTGGCCACAAACCTCCGATACCACGACGCGATACCCAGACATCGTCGCAGTTCGCGGATACTGGTCGGAGGCGTCAGCTTCCGGACGGCGGCGATCTTGTCTGGATCCGTGTGTATGCCCTGCTCGCTGACAAATAACCCAAATACGAGAGGCTGCGCTTAAAAAACTTGCACTTCGCCTTGTTCAGCCTAAAGTTTGCCTCCCGCAGCCGTCGCAAGACCTCTTGTAGTTTTTGCAGGTGTTCATCGATGTCCGACCTAGTGATGATAATATCATCCAAGTAGGCGAAGGGGTATGGTTCTAGATCCGGTCCAATGTCTCCATCAAGAGCCCGCTGGAAGGTGGCTGGAGCGGAGTGAAGGCCAAAGGGCATAACCTTCCAATGGAATAATCCTCGTCCCGGAACCGTAAAAGCGGTATATTGTCGGCTGTCGCGAGCCATTGGAATCTGCCAATACCCGCTTTTCAAATCTAGAGTGCTGATGTACTTGGCGTTCCGCAACCGCTCCAGGATGTGGTGAATACGAGGCAATGGATAGGCATCGGGGATAGAACGTGCGTTCAGCTGCCGGTAGTCGATGCACATCCTGATGTCACCCGTCTTCTTTCCTACCAGCACGATTGGGGCGCTATGGGGGGACTTCGAAGGCTCTATGCATCCATTTTTCAGCAGTTCGTCCACTTGGTCGTAAATAACCTTTTGCATTTCGGGATTCTTCGGATAGTATCGTTGCTTGATGGGTCTCTCTCGACTGCAGACTTCGGGCGTCTCGCGAGTGTTTGGATCTTCCTTCCTTGGAGTGGCTGTCAGGGGCGGTACCAGTCCTGTGGATGGTGCAGGTTCTTTGGTTGTGGTCCTGGGCTTCCGGCGTCCGGCTGGGCTTAGGAATAATTCCTTGGTCATCTGTAGCTCCGTTAACCCAAATGTCAGGGTCGCCTGCATCGCACAAAGGAAATCGATGCCCAGGATGAGCTCATCGAGGACAGTCGGCATCACCAGCAGTGGTAGGCGGACGCTCTTTTCCCCGAACTGGATTTCCGTGGTACATGCTTTGGTAATGATCGTGCGCGATCCGTCCGTCAATCTTACCCCTACCTGGATTTCCCTGAGTCCCTCCGCTGAAAGCTGCTGGGCGACCTTTTCGCTAGCAAAGCTGCGAGTTGCTCCGGTATCGATAGAAGCCAGCAAGGGTAGGCCTTCCACGCAGACCCGGGCTACTATCCTTGCATTCTCTAGTCAAATGGCTCCGTTGGTTTCCGATGTTCTCTGGTCGCTGCTCCCCCTTGGTCCGGAATCTAGGAGGGAGGAACTTCGTTTCCCGCCGACCGTGTGCAGCACTCAATCGTTCGAACCCCTAGCCGTCCACACTGCCAGCAGTGTATCATCTGCGGATTCCGGCACGTTCAGGCTGGGTGTCCCGACTGTCCGCATCTTCGGCATGCGTTGTTGACGTCTATCGGGGTCTCGTCGGTCGATACTGAATGCGCTACCTGTGCTCGAGGCGGGTTTCCCCGGAAGGGTTTGTGTGGTCTTGGAGCCGATGGGGCCTTCTCTGGGTTAGGGGCGGGGGGTCGATGGATAGTCGTCGGCTTTTTTCGGCTCTGCTGCTGCGTCTCCCTCTCCCTGACCATTTCAACTGTGTCAGCTGGCTCAGGCAGGCCACTTCGTGTCTTCGGATGTAGAGCTGATATTCTGGCAGTAGGTTTTCGTAGAGCCGGTCCAGCTCTCGCTCACTAGAATACCCTGACCGTTGCATCATGATCCATAGCTGCACCAGGAAACGTTTGGCTCTCCGTCGCGCTGCAGGTGGTTCCGTATTTGGTCCTCCAATCGCTCAAAATATCTAGGGGGCAGGTAGAATTCCAGGAACTCTTTTCGGAACCGTGTCCAGGTCTCCTCGTTCATCCGGTTAACCCTGTAACAGCTTCAGCTGTTTCAGCCTCTCCGATCAGCCGCTCCGAAATCAGTAGGGGTAGGCTGTATGCGTTTATCTGGTGGACTGCGGCTCGCTCCTCTAACCTTTCGATAAAGCTAAGCGGGTCGTTAGTTCCATCGAAGGTTAGGCCCCAGCGTTGCATCTTTTCGGCCAACATGCCGTGTGAGGGCTCCGATCGTGTTGGCCTGTTAGGTAAAAGGCGACGCATGCGTGGTGTGGATCTACTGACGAGCCGGGTCGGGTCGTGTCCAAGTACGGCTCCATCTGTATTGGTCACCGTGATGATCGGCCTGGGTGCCGGAGGGATGCTCATCTCTTGCGGGGTGGGGCTCGGTGACCGTGTCCTGGCCTTGGTGTCCTTCGAGTCGGATGTTGGCGGATCTTGGTATCTGGCCGCCAATTCTTCGAAACGGCTACCAGTGTTTCCGGATGTTCGCTTCCGCTGATCTAGCTTGCCACCCTGCTCCGTAGCTCGGTCACGGTTCCCCATACGTCGAGCCCGAATTTGCTTGCCAGGGATACCAGTTCGTCCTTTTTGCGGTAGACCCAGCTCACTGCTACCATGGTTTTTTCTAACGGTGGTTGATTTCAGTGAGGCCCGGGTTATTATTATCCTTCGAGGAGGATTGTAGGATAATGATTGTTATCCTTCGAGGAGGATCGATGAATTATTGTCCCTCGAGGAGGACTGTAGGTTTATGATTGTTATCCTTCGCACCATGATGTGTTCCCTTTGTTGACTGGGCTGTGACTAGCTTCCTTGGCTCGCGGTCGGCCTTTTATACCATTTGGTCGGCTCTGTTTTCTGTCACCGCTGGCAGCGCTCTCCTTATCGGGCTTCGGCAGCGCTGCTCTTATCGGGCGTCCGCAGCGCTGCGCTTATTGGGCGTCGACGCATCTCCTCTGAAGCCTTAGACTGCGAAGACAGCCAAACAAAGATTTCCGTGGCAAAGGGGGGTCGGTATAATAAGGGACGGGCAAGGGGCGAAAAAAACTTACATTTTCGGGAATGCCAACAACAAAGGGAAAAGATACAAAAACAACAACAAAACCATAGTTCAAACGAAAGCACAAGGACATATATATCAACACAAACAAATGAAATAAAATTTTGGTGACACCCTAGGTACAATGCGGTGGTGGGTCTTCAAGCCACAAAAGCTCGCAAAAGTGCATTCCAGTGTCCCTGCTCGGGCGCCATCTGTAACGACGAATTACTATGGCCGGGGTCGGCGTCTCAATCGTGTCCGGGGTCGTTTACAGAACATTTATAAACTGCTGGGACACTGGAGGAGCTGTACTGGAGTATACCTAGGGGCCGGGCCAACGGGAAAGAGCGTAGGTGAAATAGAAGAGGAGGGGGGGCTTCACGAGCACAACCCACGCGCTGGCGGCGATTGGCGAGGCATTCCAAGGAATAGATGGGTTAGTCCAGAGTAATACTCGGAGAACCAACCACTCATTCCCCCGAAGGCCTCTTCGTCACCGACCAGGGCGTCGAGCACAGTTCTGGGGGTACGAGGTGGGCGAGGGTTAAACAGCTCGTCGAACAGGCTGAGGGTAAGACCCGGAAGCCTGCGCGCCGACTGTCCAATCTCACCCGCCCGCGCCAGTCACCGGCCGCGTCTCTGAGAAATATCTCAGACACGTGTGAGAGAAGCGAGTGAGAGGATTTACCACGCACAGAGTAAAACTCGGAATGCGTGCTCCTCCCCCCACTCGATCCCTCACCACTGCAACGCCTGGGTATTACCTACTTGTCGCCACACATGGGACATACCCAAGAGGCAAGTGTCGCAGAGTCTAGAGTAAGACTCGCCAACATACTCCTCAGGTTTGCCCCACGTGGGCCATATGGTGAGGCACACCGAACTACTAGCCCGAGGCCGACTCGCTAAAAAGGGGTAGAAGAAGGGGACACGTAAAATACACAAACTCGGTCTACATTTAGCTCTTTATTATATTCCTGAATAACAACACTTATACAAAATAAGGTAGATATGTTATCCTAGGCCGCAACAAATCTACGAGTGTTTTTTTTATTTTTTTTTTTATTTCAGAAATATAACTAGCCTTATGATAACTTATACAATATATGATAACTTATACAATATATATAACCTACGCAGTCATTACCAGCCTCTGCGGGACCACCGTGAAGCATTGCTTCGCAGAGGCATTAGAAATGACTACGATGAGATCGCCCTTTCTCTTTCTAAACGTCGTAACTCAGCCATCGTAGAAGCTGCAAAGGCGCTAACCGCATGCCAGACTTCTTCCCTTTCTATCATCAGGGCCACCATGTTGGTCGGAGATAGATGCTGGCCTGTTAGGTTTTCCACCACGAGACGTTCCTGGGCGAACCGCCCACAGTGGAAGATGACGTGCTGAGCGTCCTCCTCCATGTCATCTCCACACCAACTGCAAACTGCACAGGAGTCGTGCTGAAAACGCATCAGGTACTTCCTGAAGCATCCATGGCCCGTAAGTAACTGGGTGAGGTAAAAGGTAACCATCCCATGCTTGCTGTCCACCCATCGACGTATACAAGGAATGAGCAGATATGTCCATCGCCCTTTGTTGGAAGAGACCCACTGCTGCTGCCAGGCTGCAACGCGCTGCTTTTGCAGGCTGCAGGCTGTTGTTGTGCCTTCGGCTGCTGTGGCTGGTGAGGTGGTGCCTGTGTGTGGGGGTGCTGGTGTGCGGTTGTGTGTGTATGTGCAAGGGTGTATGTTCCAGAGTGTGCGGGTGCCAGATTGTGTGTGTATAAATGTGCGCGTTGCCAAAATGTGTGTGTGCCAAAGGTGTGTGTGCTAGAGTATGTCCGTGTGTGTATAGGCCAGTGTGTATGTGCCAGAGTTTGTGTCAATGGGTGTGTGCCGAAAAAGTGTGTGTTCCACAGTGTGTGTCCAAATGTGCGTATGTGCCAGAGTGTGTGTCAATGAGTGTGTGCCAAGAAGTGTGTGTTCCAGAGAGTGTGTGTATAAATGTGCGTATGTGCCAGAGTGTGTGTCAATGAGTGTGTGCCAAGAAGTCTTTTTTTTTTTAATTCATTTTTTGACTCTTAATATGTAGCTATTCTATGTAACTATTCTATTAATCTATATATTACAAAGGCGGTTTTAAGAAAAGAAATGACATTTGCGGAACGGCCGTTAGGTAATGCGTCGCAAACTCCTTTTCTTCTCCTACTCCCGTAGCCCATTACGCTCGCGCTCGTCATTCTGCAGTTGCGTCATGACGGCGACCGAAAAGCCGCTAAACGCTTCCCAGTTGACGCTACTGGCTAATATTAGCGTTACAAGGTTTCCCACCTCGATGGCACAACCAAACGTCCTTTCCATTTCAGCGCGAAGCCCTGTGAAACGAACGCAGTGGAACATCACATGCTCCGCATCCTCGATGATGCTACTTTCGCAGAAGGTACAGAAAGGGGCATCCTCGTGACCGAAGCGGTATAGATATCCGCGGAAGCAGCCGTGCCCACTGAGGAGCTGGGTGATGTGGAAGTTCACCTGTCCATGTCTTCTGTCCAGCCATTCCGATAGACTTGGGATTGGATGAGTCCCACCGCCTCTGCCAGTTGGCCATAGTGCGCGATTTGGCCAAGGTGCGCGCTGCCTTCTTGTGGGCCACTGGATGGTCTCTGCCTTGAGTCTCCACATATACCTCTGCGGCTTCTCTGGCAAACTCGGCTATTGGGGCAACTCCAGCTAGCACCAGACACGCATCGGAAGCCGCTACATACCCTGATCGCCCCTAGACGGTGAGTAGCCGTTAACCCACGGGAGTAGCTGTCGTAGCGGAGCGCAGGGTGCCAAATAGGCGCCGCGTACAACATCACCGCCCTAGTCACGCTGGAAATTAGAGGAAAGTCTTGTGTCCAGCATCACTCCGAGGTACTTGATTGTGCGTAGATCGGGAGCAAAGCTTTTGCGCTTGCGCGCACAGCAGCCAGCTTCTGTGAGTTAGCAGCGCAACGGCAAGCGGGGTGCATTTACATAAAAGGTTGTGTATGGATGACGTCACGGACGAAACATAAAAATGTGCGGTAGTTTTTGCTACCTCACAAAATATAACTATTAAATTAAATTTTTTACTATTATCAAATTGTATTTATATTATTAATATAAATTATATTAATTGACGTCTGTCGACGTCCTAATGCACACAAGGCAGCATGCTGCCAATAGGGCCTCTGCCGCAGCCAACCGCACAAAATCACACGTACGCTATAAGCATTGGAAGCTATTTATAGAACTCGAATGTTCGGCCGTCGCGACACGTCGTCGGTGCTGGTGCGAAGCATGTTATATTTTTTTTTAGTTGATGGCGAACACTTGAGAGGCAAACACCACGCAGCGCTTTATACAAATTATCATTTTTTACAGTGGCGCTTAAAAATGTTCATGCTTACGTGGGAGATTGAGTTTTTCTTTATAGAATATGAGTATGGCAGAGCACAATGCTTGATATGCAATTTTATTGTATGCCGCAATGCTACATTTTATTTAAAACGGCATTATTCAATTTGCCACGAGGTTTATAAAATTTATTCAGGAGAGCAAAGAAATTTATATCTTTTGCAATTAAAAGCTGAATACTTTCTGCGTTTAATTGATGTTATTAACATTGATAGTAATATTATACACAATGGTATTCATAATGATAATAATAATGATGATTATGATAATGATGTAAATGATGATAATGATCAAGATGCTTATGATATAAACGATGATAAACAGGTTAACTCGTCTTGCAAAAAAGCATCCTATGCAGTTGCATTAGCTTTAGCAAAACAATGTTGTCCATTAGAGAATTGTCAGCTATTTTTACATATGTCTTCAGTCGTATGGAAATGTTTTGGTAAAAAAGGGCAAGACGTAATGAAAACACTAAACAAAATTCCTTTATCGCGACGTACAGTAACACGTAGGACTGAAGACATAAGTAATTTCATCTACATGGAGATGAAAAATAGATTACAAAATTGATAATATTTTTCTATAAGTTTGGAAGAAAGCACGGACATGAATAGCATTTGTCAACTAATCATATGTCTCAAAACTGTTGATAAAGAATTTAATACTTTTGAGGAAATATTAGACGTTGTTGCATTGCATAGCAATGTCACCGGCGAAGTTTTATTCGACGTTTTAGTTACAAAAGTTTTTAGTATTGTGGGTAGAGATAAATTAGCCGGATTGTGTACAGATGTGGCAAAGGTCATGGTCGGCAAAAAAAATGGCTTAGTTGGTCAATTATTAAAAAACAATTTTAAGATACCAGCCTTTCACTGCATTATTCACCAGCAGGCGCTATTTGCTAAAGGAGAGTTTTGAAAAGAGGCAATGGATATATCCATTAAAATAATTAATAAGATCAAGGGTGGTCATAACTCCTTGAACCACCGTAAATTTAAAACGCTCCTAGACGAATTAAAAGCAGACTATGGTGATGTCTTATTGTTTACTGAGGTTCGGTGGTTGAGTAGAGGTAAAAGCCTTCAGCGGCTTTTCGAAATGAATAAAACATGTTCTTCGAACAAAATTTAAAGGCAGATGGGGAGATTTTGTTAATAAATTAAAAAACAAAAATTATTTATTTGACCTCGCTTTCTTATGCGACATTACTGGTATGAGCTAAATTTAGAACTCCAGGGCAAACAAAAACTAATTTCAAAATTATTTACAATTGTTCAACATTTCAGCAGAAAACTAAAAATTCTTTTGACCCAAATGGAAAATGATAACATTCATAATTTTTAAAACACGTCAGTAGTATAAAGTCAGTTCAAAACATTTGATAAGAAATCGGAGTACAGTTCAATTCTTAAAAATTTATTAATTGACTATGAAATGCGATTCAAAGATTTTGATGAGATAAAGAAAATAATCGATTTGCATGAAAACCCTCTTCTCAGTGAAATTGAAAAACAAGACCCTTTGCTACAAACGGAATTAGAAAAAATGACTCAAGATTATTCAATTCCTTTGCTATTTGGCGTTAATTTTTGGAAAGCAATTGATGACGACCAATACCCAAAAATAAAAGACCAAATATATAAATTGTACTCGATGTTTGGGTCGACATACAATTGCGAATCTGCTTTTTCATCAATGAAGTTAATTTTAAGCAAACAACGAAATCGAATCACAGATAAGCATTTAGCCGATCTCCTCCGAATAAAAAATTATGAATATGAAATTAATATGGATACATTAATCTCAAGAACAACGTAAACGTATAATAGTTAAAAAAAACACTTGCAGCGTACACTGTGCTGAGCACACTTCGTTTTTTTCGTCGCAGCGCACGCAAGTTGTGCTTGTATGCGTGTGAAAATTGTGACGGTATGTGTGTGTGCCCATCACTGATGTAAAGCCATGAGCTATAATTGTTTTGCGGATAGTTCCGTGAGAAACATCCACTCCACACTCTTCTTTGACTTCAATAGCCAGCGCTCTTGTCGACATCATCGGGTTTTCATCAACTTTCTCATTAATGAGCGCGTTGCTCTATTTGAGAGCTTAGACGGCCTTCCACTTGCTGCCTTACTTTCTAATCTATTCTCAGTCATTGCGCGATGTATAATGTTTTGAACAGTTCGAATTTACACTGAAACATATTAGCAATGTCCGCGGTACTTTTGCCGATTGTATGGTTGTAATAAACTAGTTGTACAACGTCGAATGGTACTCTTTTTCCCGGCATTTTAAACAATTGCAACTGCATTCAGAGAGTGTAAGATGTGAAATGCAAAACATTTGCTCTAAATATGCGCACATTACGTTTAGCTAAGCAAAAATAACTGTTTCTATAACAGTACTAATACGAAAGACGAAAGAATGCAAGAAAAGCAAATACGAAAACAGTTTCTTGACAGTGAAAATTAGCTAGACTTATTTTGTTTTTGTTATAACTTTTTTGTTTTATTACTTATTATACTCGATACCGAAGGTAAAGAGTATATTGGGTTTGTGCAATGTCCGTCATGGTGTCTGTCCGTCCGTCCGTCCGTCCGTCTGTCCGTCTGTATGAACGCAACTTTTTTCCACACCCTTCAAGTTAGAGACTTCAAACTTTGCAAATCTCTTTATCTATGGCATAGTAAATTAAAGTGTCAAGATTGGAGTTCTACGATAACTAGGGGGCTGGCAAATCGATAAGCTCGATAACGCAAAATCGATAGATCCAGCTATTGCGCAAGCCCTTACAGCTAGAGCTACCAAAAAAAATATCTATTTACAATCCCCAAAAAACTGCATCAAAATTTTTGGAGCCACGCACACACATTCCGCCCCCATCCCCCCTCCCCGCAGTTTAACACTAAAAATGCCTATATCTTCTACAGTTTTTGAGCTAGAGCCATCAAATTTAGTGCCAAGATAGGTGTTGACGATCCCCAACCAAATTCAAAAAAACATTGGATGACACGCCCATCTATACTGCCTTATCCGCCATCAACCACCCCAACGCTTCGCTATCTTCCATAGTGTTTGAGCTAGAGTCACAAAATTTGGTAGGTAGATAACTGGTAACGGCCCCTCAAAAACTGCATCAAAGTTTTGGAGCCCCACCTACCCATTCCGCCCCCAGCCCCTCCGCAGTTCAAAAACAGAAATGCTTATATCTTTTACAGTTTTTGAGTTAGATCCAAAATAGGTGATTAAAGCCCCAAAATAAATGCATAAAAATTTTGGATGCCACGCCAATCCATACTGCCCAAGCTGCCCCAAAGCACCCCAATGCTTCACTAGAAACGGGAATGCGTGTATTTTCCAAAGCGCTAAGGCTAGAATCACCAAATTTGGTAAGAAGATAGCTAATAACAATCCCCAAAAAACTGTTTCAAAGTTTTGGAGCCACGCGCTCCCCCCCCCTCCCCCGTTCCCAAGCCCCCAGCATTTTGAAATCAAAAACGCTTATATTTTCCACATTTTTTGAGCTAGAACCGCCAAATTTGGTGCCCAAAATAGATGATGAAGAAACCCAAAAAAGTGGATGGCGCCCCCCACCCATACCGCCCCCAGCCACCCTTCCACCATATTCTACTAACTTTGAGCTAGAGTCACCAAATTTGGTATGAGGATAGCAATTGACATCATACACAGATCTGCAGCTAAAATTTTGATGCCACGACCCCCCCCCCCCCCACCCACCATACCTCCGCCAGCCTACCATCCACCATATTCTTCTAACTTTGAGCTAGAATCACCAAATTTGGAAGGAAGATAACTTTTTGGCATCCCCATCTGCACCAGACAATCTTTGAGGCAGCATACACCCCTGCCGTATCCACACCCCATTGCAATCAGCTCTCTTTTAATCTGTTTTACTACTGGTATCGAGTATACCGCAGTCGGGTGCGTCCGACTGCATTCTTTGTTCACTGATTCTTACTGTCATAAGAGTTCGTTTTTAATTGCATCAAGGTGTGCAAGGTAACGCAAATTAAACAAGCACACAATTGTCTCTAACAATTCTTAGTAAAATAGCCAAAACAGATCCTTTTAGAACCGATTCTCACAAATCCTGGTTTGCTTGTTGCTTCTATTGTTAATAACAATGCGCGATAGGAATGTTTTCTCCTTTGACTATGATGTACTAACCCTCCTTTGACTTTGATGCGCTTACAGGTGTCCATCTGAACGCTGTAAGATTTTGATCTGACAAAATTATCAATCCTTTGTTCTCAACCCTCCTTTGACTTTGATACACTTGGCGGTTCTACACCAATCAACCCCTCATTTGACTTAAATGCACTCACAGGTGTCCACGCTTGATCTGATGAAATTATCAATCTATTGTTCTCCACCCCTGGTATTTTTTAAAAGAGTCAAAAAAGCGGGGGGTAATAAAAGGGTCAAAACAAAAAATCAGCGGGGTTTTTAATGGGGTTTTTGGGTGGTGCAGGACCGAAAATTCTTTACTACTGAAATACATCTGAATTCGATTATTCAACTCAATATATTACTGTGTATAGTTTAGTGAAGTCTATTCTTGAAATGAGAATAAAAAACTTTGGAAGCCTATTAAGCGAAATTTTATCCTGGGGGTCGCTATTACACGCCTTATAGCAAATCAGTTTTAAAACGAAACGACGACCGGTAAACAAAAATATTAGAGTTTTATTGTAATTATACTTAAAAAGTTTAGAAAACCTAAACAGTCGCCGTGTTAGTCTATCAGAAAAAAAAATTTTATATTTAAATTAGGTAAGTCAAATGACCTTAGAAATTAAAAAATAAAACGATATAAACAAACAAGGCAACCATCATCGGAAGGCAGAATGTATTGTATACACTTATGTTAGCTAAATTATATAATTCACGGATCGGAACACAGTGGATTTGAAAAATGAATAAGCTGCAATCAAAAAAGCAAAAACCATCAAAAAGCTAGATTCTGAACAAAGTTTAATTTCGATACCTAAAAATTGATAAAAATAGATTGCATAGGATCGGACGAACAGGCCTAAAATTGGCTTGCACTTAAATTAAGAGCCAATGCATAAGAACAAAAAGCAAAAAAAAAAAAATACAAAAAATAATTAAAACAAAATCAATAAACAATATCAAAATGGCCCTTTGTACTATTTTGAAGTCTTACGAAGGCAAATGAAGTCAAAAAAAAATTGATGCCCTAAAAAATAATTAAGCAATCAATCAGAACATAGTGAAGCTAAAATCTAGGAAGTAACCTTTATAATATCTTTCATATAAAGAACAAAAATATCTCGCTTTTTCAATGTCCGAGCTATAAACCACAAGAATAATAAAAGATTATAGCCTATCAAATACCGCTTTAACAAGCACTATAAGAGTTTTCTGTGCTATCTTAACCCTTCGATGCGTGAACAGGTCCCTAGGGACCTATTGCGTTTTCAAACGCAATTTACTCCTATTTCCCCCAAGACAACACCCCCCAAAGTTACCATGTATTCCAAGAATTTTGTTCTGCGTCTTTTAAGGTATTCCGCGTTCTTATCGGAGCAATGGTTTAGGTTTTATAGGCTTCTAAACGCGTTTACCCCTCGGATGCGTGAACAGGTCCCTGGGGACCTTGTACTGAAAATGCAAGAAAACACTTATAAATGCATTTGTTCTTCGTGTTATGTGACTTTTTGGTAATTTTTGGATTATTGTTATTGTGTCCTTGAAAGCATAATAATCTGGCAAACACAATAAACCAGTTCTTAGAATTGCTACCTATACTTCACTTTTTATGTACAGAGACCAGATGTGCACAAAAAGGTAACCTAAAGGCCAGGTAGACGTATGAAAGAGTATATAAGAGGTTCTAAGAGTAGATGTGCACAGCAAATGTAATCTGAAGGCCAGGACGTATGAAAGAGTATATAAGAGGTTCTAATTTCGTCAGCCAAATCATTCTAAGTTCAGACAGTGAGCAGTAAAGTGTGTTTACAAAGTGAAAATAAAAGTATTAAAGTATAATAAAATTGATATGGCAGACCAACATATTGAAGTTGCTGAAATGGTTGTACGCCGTAGTAGCAGATACCAGCAAATGAGTGCAGATGAAAGGCGTGCAGCTGACGACAGATTTGCTAATTTTATGCAAGGAGAGCTGAGCGGTGACGAAGATTATGATGCTTTTGGCGATACAGCTGAAAATGATGACGACTACATATATGAACCAGGTTTTCATGGTGATGATTCAGACGCAGAAACTGAACAATATATCGAAGTAAATGAAGAAAGCGATGACAGCGATGTTGACGACGAAGAAAATAATGCACAGCAAACCAATGACAATTTCTGTTATGGTAAAGATGGCACACAATGGTGTAAAACAGCACCCCCTTCTTCTTGCATTCGTGCTCATAATGTGGTTGACTTCACAAGAAGGAGACCAGGGCCAAACGGGGCGGTACATGATCCCTTCGCTATATTCCGCTCCATCATCAGTGAAGACATAGCGTACATAATAATACGCGAAACGAATAGGAAAGCCAGGGAAGTCACAGCTGCATGGAATTTGGCAAATCCAACGAAGATGAAGGAGTGGAATACCATTACACTGAGAGAGTTTGATGCATTTTTAGCAATTATTCTACATGCTGGACTCAACAAGTCGAATACCGAACCTGCTAGAGAGTTATGGGGCCCCACACGTAACCCAATATACAAAGCTGCTTTGTCATACGATCGTTTTATGTGCATCAAGAAGTTCATTAGATTCGACAATGCAAATACACGACAGCAGCGACTAATCACCAGCAAAACAGCGGCAATTGACGACATTTGGGAAATGTTGCAGTCAAACCTAGCAGCAACTTACACTCCGCATGAGTCAGTGACAGTTGATGAGAAGTTATTCCCCTGCAGAGGCCGTACCCGCTTCACACAATACATTCCGTCTAAGCCTGCTAAGTATGGTATAAAGGTATGGTGGTTGTGTGACTCCAAATCGTACTATCCCGTCAAAGGTATGATCTATTCTGGTAAATTGCCAAACCAGGATCGTGAAGTAAATCAGGGCCAAAATGTTGTACTGACGCTTATGGCGAGATATATGGATACTGGCCGCACAGTTTATGCAGACAACTTCTTCACAACGTTGGATTTGGCACGTATTTTGATGAGGAGGAAAACGAGCTACGTTGGAACAGTTCGCGCAAATAAGAAGTTCGTGTCGCAGGAGTTCCAGAAAAATCGCCAGCGTCCTGTCCTCACCACATTGTTCGGCTTCAACGATGGCGATATAGCACTATCTTCATATGTGCCAAAACGAAATAAAGCTGTTCTTCTTATGTCTACTTGTCACACACTTATGTCAACACTATACTTGCGCTGTCGACGAGGCCAGTGCAAAGCGAAAACCCTATAGCATTCTGGATTACAATGCCAATAAATCTGGCGTAGATGTTATGGATCAAATGCTGGGCACTTACTCCTGCAAACGCTCTACACAACGCTGGCCATTGGCAATGTTCTATAACATGAAAGACGTTGCTGCACTTGCTGCATTCACAATATACAATGAAATGCAGCCTGCCCAACAAAGTGATCGACGACGGGCGTTTGTTCAGCTCCTCACCAGGCAGTTGGCAATGCCAAACATTGAAAATCGGGCGCTGAATAACCAAATAACGAAGCATCAAAGGATACGTAATGCGATGGAGACATTTGATGCCAGGGTAAGAAAAAACTGCTCCAATTTCACTATCAGACTACTAATTATTATTTTTTTGTTGTTTTTTTTATCTTTTCAGATAATACCAAGACCGGTAGAAGTAAATTCACCAGCATTTGCGCCTAGGACGAACAGGCCGTCATGCCGCCTTTGCCGTTCTGAGTACGGACGTCAGCGGAAAACAAGGGCCTACTGCTTCAATTGCGACAATGCTGTTTGCGGAGAGCATTATACAGTCCTCCACCGCTGTTATACCTGCGAACAGGCCTCAGTGGACCAACAGCAGCAACAACAACAATAGAAAATAAGGTGTTTTATATGTAAATTTTATTGACTTTTATATGACCTATGTAAAAAAAAAAAAAAAAACTTTAGACAATAATAAACAATTTAAAAAAAAAATGATAGTAAAAAACTTAAAAATAAAAAAAGGTCCCCAAGGACCTGTTCACGCATTGAAGGGTAAAAAAATGTTCACGCATCGAAGGGTTAATGAATATAGGACTATTCTTGCGCACTCTCACGAATTATGTGGCTTAAAAAATAAAGCCGAACGTTACTTTGATTATAATTTTGTAATGCTCTTGAGATGATGTTGGCACAATGTCCAAATGCATTAGTTGTCAGAATCCGAGCATGAACATATGTTGGATTATCTAAATTCATAAGAACAATGAAGTCTAAACGGTCTTAGAACCAGGACTCCTAGTCTACTGTTAATTACTGTAAATGACTGCGTTTTTTATGTTAGTGAAATTAAGAGTTAAAATAGGCTAAAGGCAAGTAGTGAAATCATAAAGTACATACTCTTACAAGAAACTTTCTACACACATGAAATGCTTTACAATACAACCATATAAAGCAAGATAAATCCTACAATACAGTTTCTTAAAATCAATCAAAACCTAAACCAAACCTTATTCTCTGGAGCCTTCCCCAAACAATACTCTATAAAAATCAGTCCTTACCTTAAAATTAGCACAAAAGATCAAGCGGTAGTTAACGACTTATACTAAGGAAATAGAAACCTCTGCAAATACCAACTTGCAATCAACGTGTGTTTAAACCAACCCGGTGTAAATTGACCTATAAAATGATCAAAACATAATACAATTAAAAATATTTAGTACTGTTTATGCCAGAATCAACGAATACAATAAAACATAAACCACAGAACTACTACACACAACCACCACTACAATCGCGTTATTTACTTTTGGATCCTCCGCCAAAAACATTGGCCGACGAGCGCTGGTACCATCCGTCAACGGTGTGTTTGGCTCTCGGAGCTGATGTGTATCCTCACATCATTCTCAATGGCATCCTCCCGAGCACAAACAAGTGTCCAATGGCCCAGCACTCCGTATTTGGCTGGATTCTGTCCGGGACTTGCGGCCAATAAATCCTTTTGCAATACTGCAAGGGGGGGAGGATGTTTATGGCAGAATTCACATTACGAAGGGGTAAAAAACGTAATTTGCTCAGAACCATGATTCTTGCCGTTCAAGCCCGATTGTGTTATACGATAGCTGCAACTCCATACTCACTCTCTGTATGTTACTTAATATTATAATGATTATAGTTTTAAGTCCAAGTTTTTGCATACGACCAGCAGTCTTGTAACGAAGTCACTCCGCATACGAAGTGAAGCTTCCACTCCACATCAACGAATACACTAAAACATAAACCACAGAACTACTACACACAACCACCACTACAATAGCGTTATTTACTTTTGGATCCTCCGCCACAAACAAGTACTTTACCGCCCATTAAGGAAAACAGCTACTTTTTACATAGTCTTGACATTTGTCACATCACAACCTTATTTTGATATCACAATCTAGGAATAATACAAAGTTAATGAGAATAAAACATATAAGAACGGCTTCATGTATATAAGAATCCTATAGCGAAAATTCGTTTTGAGAACAAGAGCAAATACGTTTGTATTAGAAATAGAAATAATAGTTGGAAGAAAAAATGAGCCTTAATATAAAGGTATCTTGAACAACGAGGTGCTGTTCTTAAATTTAATATAGTATCATTTAATGTTAAGATACTCAAAAATCAAAACTGAAGCCAGTTTAATACGCTTCGTTATTAAATACGACAATGAGTGTGAAAACAAATAATAAATCATAACTGTCCATTAATTAATGGAAATTAACTATGAAATATTCTTAGTTTTAGTAATGAGTTGAAAAATCCCGAAATCGAGTCTAATCATTAAAAAGTGAAATGTTTAACATAAAAGTAGTTGAATGAAACATTGATAAATTACTGAACCTTCTGTGGAAAAGGTATGTAGGTTGACAATTAAAATATACTAAAACAATCAGTTATAAAGAGAAAAAGTTCAATCCGAACGATTTCCCTGTCAAGTTATAGGTGGCATTTAATAGACAATAATACAAACTATCTCGTTTTTAGCGTAAAACCTAGTCAAGTTAGCTAAATACATAACATGAACGATTTAAAAGTCAAAAGAATACTTATTTGAAGAAAACAATTCAATATAACACAAGTTAAGATGAGGTTTCAGACAACATCAAGAGGATACCTTAAATAAGAATTTTTTGAAGTCACTTAATGAGTACAAACACATTCTTAATATCTTTTTATCTTAAATAACACACTGGGAAACAGAATAGTAAAACAATAATTAAGCAGCTTAAAACATTGTAATACTTGAAGTTGATTTGATAAATGAGTTTAATGAAACAATTAAAGCCAAATATAACAAATAAGTTGACGAATATCTTAAAATGGAAAAAGTGTCATTAAACCACATAAACATTGGACAATAATCTTATAGTGTGCAGATGGACATTATGTGTCAAGTATAATCTAATCAAGTATTGTCTAATACTGCAATGATAAAGTTAAACAAAAGATTATTAATTTAATACCAGTTAAACGAACGTCTTCAACCTTTTTAAATAGTGAAATACATACATATCATATACTGAGTATTTGAACTAAAGCTTATAAGATTGATTTGATAAAGCTATTAATAAAGCCTTAAGAAAACATGGTGTGTGACCTTTGTGTTCTACCGGCTATAAGTATGCGGCTTTAGTCTGAATGTTTGGTTGATGTTTTTGCATATACATCAATCATCTAAAAATAAACCTAATGCAAAAAAACTAGATAAAATTATCATTATAACAAAATAAACCTATTAAAAAAATAACCAATAGCTTGTTAAAAGTGTATTATAGTTAACTGCATAAAATTTTCCTAGCAACTGATTCTGTTGTTATTGCAGTTTTTTAAAATAATGCGACCAGCTCTAAGAAAACTGTCTCTTATCTACTTATTAGTAGCTAAGAAGCCTGCTCACACTTGACCTTTGTTCTTTACTGAATGGAAGATTTTCCTAGCAATGCGACCGGCTCTATGATTGTACTTCACATTAATTATGACCTGCTTGCAGGAGTGTAATTATTGCTAGCTTAGGAATTTGCGTATGTAGATCAAACCAGCTTTCTCTTTTCTACTTATATGGAAGCCGACTAATGTACATGACCTACCTACTTGTAGGTGTTCATTACAAGGAGTCTGATAAAGTACCTGACCACCCCCTTTTACCAACGCAGGTAAAACATTCGCACACTCTCTCTTATCTCCTTATTTAAAGCTAGGAAATATGAACCCACTTGTTTTTTACACTTTCTCATCTTAATTTACAAGAATCAATAGTCTTGTATAGAACCTTTGAATTGATCTTGCTGTTGCTGTTGTGTAAGGAAATTTTCATCCCTTGCTCACATAATCCTCACGAATGATGTTGTGCATGTTGTTGTTGTTGTTGTTGTTCATACCAATGAAGGCTTATGACCTGTATTCAGGTACGCAAGGCAACGCACGTCAAACAGGTGCACCCTTGACTCTAACACTTGTCTCCACTAGCACTTCCCCTCCTTTGACTAATGCACTTAAACCTTGCGCATACTCTCTGTCTTAGCTACAAATACAATAAACTTTGCAAATATAAATGATAGTTAAGAAATATGCGCACACTTGCTTCTAAAACTTTTTCCTTCTAAAACTTTCTCTCCCTAACACTTTCTACCTAACAATTGCCTATCTAA
The DNA here is from genome assembly GCA_035044585.1 of Scaptomyza polygonia. Lineage (NCBI taxonomy): Eukaryota > Metazoa > Arthropoda > Insecta > Diptera > Drosophilidae > Scaptomyza > Scaptomyza polygonia. The sequence goes on from JAWNNU010002331.1 coordinate 112,199, forward strand.
CACTTTCCAATCTTAATATACAAGTATCAATACTCTTGTTTAGAACCTATGTATTGATCTTGCTGCTGCTGCGAAAGAAAATTCCATCCTTTGTTCACATAACCCTCATGAATGTTGTTTTTGGTATTGAAGTTGACCATGACAATGCGAGCGGCTCTATGATTTTACTTGCCCTTGTTTATGATCTGCCTGCAGGAGTGCAAAGCGGCGCCGTCAAACCGTCGCACACTTGACTCCTATCTAATATGTGCGTGCGCACATTAAACATGTGCAGATATGACGTCTCTAACACTTGCCCCTTCTAACACTTTCTCTCTTTAACACTTTCTCCCTCAACACTTTCCCCCTCTAACACTTTCAAATCTTTGTCTACAAGTATCAATGCTCTTGTTAAGAATTTATGTATTGACATTGCTACTGCTGCTGCAAAAGAAAATTCTCATTCTTTGCTCACTGACCCTTAGACTCTATCCTTGTATTCTTTGCTCACTGATTCTTACTATCATAAAAACTCGTTTTTTATTGCATGCAGGTGTGCAAGGTAACGCATATTAAACAGGCACACAATTGTCTCTAACAATTCTTAGTAAAATAGCCAAAACAGATGTACTAACCAACCTTGACTGTGTTTTGATTTTTAACTGATAAAATTATCAATCCTTTGTTATCCACCCCTGGTATTTTTTAAATGGGTCAAAAAATCAGCGGGGGGTAATAAAAGGGTAAAAAAAACAATCAGCGGGGGGTAATTAACCTATCAAAACATCAATTTAATGTGTGTAATGAAAAGGCGGCACCTTTGTCCCAGAACCCCAGTTCCCTACTACTTATCGTTTTTAGCGAAGCGTTGGGATGGTTGAGGGCAGATAGGGCAGTATAGATGGGCGTGGCATCCAAATATTTTGATGCAGTTTTTTGGGGATTGATAGCAGCTATTTTCTCCCTTAATTTGGTAATTCTAGCTGTAAGGGCTTGCGAAATAGCTGGATCTATCGATTTTGTTATCGTAGAACTCCAATCTTAACACTTTAATTTACTATGCCATAGATAAAGACATTTGAAAAGTTTGAAGTCTCTAGCTTGAAGGGTGTGGAAAAAAGTTGCATTCATACAGACGGACAGACGGTCAGACGGACAGACGGACAGACACCATGACGGGAATTGCACAAACCCAATATACTCTTTACCTTCGGTATCGAGTATAATCACAATTTAAGGTAATTTGGTCGGGCTTGAGATAAAAAATCTCAAAAACTTGGAAACGGATCACCATTATTTTTAATTCAATCGATAGATTGATTACGTTTAGCCAGGTAAATCGATATTTAATAACAACCCATTTTTGCACTATTTCTCAACTTCGATAGAAACTAAAAAAATTTATAAAATTCTATATTTGCACAAAAATTTCTTTGGTTATTCCTTAATCAAATGCAAAAATGTAAAATGCATATGCCCGCCGTTGCCCCGTTTTTTAGAGGTAAAATAGTTGACAAAGACATAGTTCCAAAAATGTGCTGTGTGCAATTTTGGGCTATTTATGACCTTCTGCTGTAGATTGTTGGCAATTTTTTACAAAAAATTAAAAAAATAATATTAAAACAAATAAATACATGTTTTTATACTCGATACCGAAGGTAAAGGGTTTATTGGGTTTGTGCAATGTCCGTCATGGTTTCCGTCCGTCTGTATGAACGCAACTTTTTTCCATACCCTTCAAGCTAGAGACTTGAAACTTTGCAAATGTCTTTATCTATGGCATAGTAAATTAAAGTGTCAAGATTGGGGTTCTAGGATAACTGGGGGCTGGCAAATTGATAAGTTCGATAAATCAAAGTCGATTAATCCAACTATTTCGCACGCCCTTAAAGCTAGAACTACCAAAATTAGTGAGAAGATAGTAACAAACAACCTGCAAAATTTTGCATCAAAAATTTTGGAGACACGCCCACCCATCGGCACAGCCCACGCATATAACAAACTTCCATATAAGTTAGCGTAAAAGAAAAGAACACCTCTGAATGAATAATTAAAATCACAAAACAGTATTAAATTGTATCTGATAAAAGACAAGCAAAAGGTGAACGTGTTTTATATACAACAAAAAAAAAGCCCCAACCTTCTGCACCAGTTCGAATATAGATGAACACAAAAAAGTGCCTCCACTAAACATTCGTTGACCACGACGTCTAATTTTTGTGTAGAAGTGTGTACTTTTCGTCGCGTTTGTTAAAGTGTACAAGAGATAGATCACAAGCTATTGTGCTTATTAGGCTGGCCGCACACCGGAGCCGACAAAACGTTTTTGTTTGGTCTATCTCAGTCTGACAAGAAAACATGTTTATTGGTATCGCACACCATTTTGTTTTTATTGCTTTGTCGGCTTCGGTGTGCGATACAACCAAACACAATTTTAGTACTGTTCAAAATGTCAAGTAGTTCGGACGAAAAAATTATTCCAGCGCTGTATCAATACATACAATTTTGTGAAGGTCACGAACCGACTAAAATGTATTGGGTACATCCGTACTGCAGAATTCTCGACCAGCAGGCCAAGCAAGAAATGTAACGGATGCACATGATAAATTTTAACCCTTTTTGGTTGCAGCTGGCCCGCCGCTTGTCGTAAAATTGACGGGCCGCTGTGTGCTGCAATTCTGTGATCGTTCTGTCGATCGCTGGGTCGTAAAGCACCGTTACTTTCTCTACATCAGACAAGAGCCGTAGCAAATAAATAACAAAAAATAACGAGAGCACAACAAATAATATGCAATTGCAGGTTTCTTGGTTTGGGAATATATTTTTTGCGTAGCTAACATATTTCCAGCCAACAGCATTCGACAAAATAAAAACATTGGTTGCTGTTTTGTTTGTTTGATTCGATGTGCGATACTCCATAAGCAAGCGTGCAATTTTCGTCACGAAAACATGTCAAAATATTTTGTTGCCTTTGGTTTGCGTGGTCCGTATGTAACTCTATATAAATTTTGGCATTCTACAATGTTTTCTCATGTTTTTTTATGTTTGTTGGCTCCGGTGTGCGGGCAGCCATAAGAACCAATGCATTTATGTTAGCAAAACGTTTTGTCGGCTCCTGTGTGCGGCCAGCCTTAATGATCATCTGTAAGCGTCTTCTGTATAATTCGATGCAAAGACCACACACGTGTTCATTTTCGCAGGCACTCACATACACATATACATTCCCACATTTTCGCTTTCGGTTTTCATTCTTTTCATATGCATATGCTTGTAATTGGCTCCCGTACTGCAAAGTGCCCAACATATGCATTGATTGCGCTGTGCTAGGCTTTTCGGTAACACAGCGGTCAGTGTACTCGCCGTTAATCTCGCTCGCGTCGTTTGCCCGTTTGTTCGCCAACTGCACATAACATAAATAAAGACTTACGTGCACATTTGTCAGTGATAATCGACTGAGTGAATCGTGTCCAACAATTAACATGATTGAAGATGAATCGGCTGCAAAGGCGTCTCCAGCCTGTGACTTGGACTTTTACAAAGCCAAGGCAGAATCTGTAGCTCGGCAACTTAATGCACTAAGCGCGTTTTTATCGAGTGAGCAATTGGTGCGTTTTGATGAACCTGATTTGCAGGCACGACTGGAGTTAGTCAGCGAAATGAACGCTAACTTTGATGCTGCACAATCCAAGCTGGAGAAGCTCAATCTTATGGAGCTGGCCACAGCCATTCGGCGTATCCCTGATGAGTCAATTGGCAATTCGAGAGTATCACCGCGTGTCTCAAAAGTACCGCAATTTCAACTTCCACGTTTTAACGGTGCATGCATTAAATGGCCAGATTTCTTCGCAATGTAGAACACCGTCATCGGCCAAAATGAAGATCTTACCAAAGTGGCAAAGTTTCAACATCTTCGATCCGTCCTTAAAGGTCCAGCATTGGAAGCGATTCGCGATTTAGAACCAACAGAAAACAACTATGACAAGGCTATGGAATTGTTAATAAATCGCTTTGATTATAAATAATTGCATTTGCAGGCACACGTACGGTCCATATTCAGGCTCTCAGGTTATTAAAAGGGCTCGGCGAGCAGTATGCGTCAATTCAGTGAAAGCATTAATTCGCATCTACGCGCGTTGAACACGATGGCATCTGCAAGCGATATTGCGGACGGATTGCTGATTCACCTGGTTACTACTAAATTAAACGCAGAAGTGGGAGGAAATCTTGGCAATGAAATGGACATGGACCGAGATTTCTACATTTTTGGAAAAGAGATGCCGCATGTTGGAAAATTTAGAATCTGCCTTAGTAACGCAAACACTTGACAAGCAGGCAGTAAAACCTCACACACAAACCCGAAATACATTAATCGAAAGTAAAACTCAAGTTTGTGCATTATGCGAATCAGCTGAGAATTATTTGTTGAAATGCTCACGATTTACAAGCTTAACACCCACTCTTCGCTACAAAGAAGCTTAAAGGCTGCATCTATGAGTCAACTGCCTTCGGAAAGGGCATAGTTTACAGCAATGCTAATCTGCTCACTGCAAACATTTTCAGCGGAAGCATCATGCTAACTTGCACATGTACACAAGTTCTATTGCGCTTCAGGTGCCGGTCAAATCGCGCTCTCAAACTGCTTCGCTACTTTCCACATCAGCTCCTAGAGTCCTAAAACATAATGAGACCCATTACGTGCTGCTTGCAACAGCAATCATACACGTCAGAAATTGATCTAACAGCAACAAGAGTCCATACTTATAGAGGGTTCAAACAGCTAAAATCCAACCAACTTAACATTTCTGGAATCTGCCGATTTTACTCTCTCGGGGGACTGCCGTTTTTTGCTTCGTGAATTGTGGGCGAATTCGATGTCATTCGGCATGCTGGTTTCGCTACGACATGAGCTGCCGTAGCACAGCCAACCCAGCCGTACTGTGTGTATGAGCGCGATCGCTGCCAATTTCAGAAGCTACTGCGCGCAGCGATCGCGCTCACACACACAGTGTGTAAAATCTTGTTGCTAACACCTTTGTACCTTGTAGAGCTCTGCTTGACTCAGCATCGCAGCTAAACTTTATTACTACTCGCTTCGCTAACCAGCTTCAGTTGGAATTACATCGATCACGCATCTCAGTATCCGGTATAGGTGAATCTTCTTTCTCGCTTAACAAATCAGCTAATATTTTCGCACAATCGAACATTGGTTCATATCAATGATCATTCTCTGCCGTCGTAACGCAAAAGATAACCGATTACCAGCCTCATTTCGATATCAACACTACAGGATGGAAAATACCCAACAATCAAAAACATCGATATGCTTATTGATGCTGGCATATTTTTCGACTTGCTCTGCGTGGGGCAAGTTCACCTAGCAAATCATTTACCTACGTTGCAGAAAGCCAAACAAGGGTGGATAGTTTCAGCACTCTCTGCTGTCATCAAGCACTCTGGTGCACATTCGGAACCGAATCCTTTGTCCGACTTAGTCAAGCAGTTCTGGGAAATAGATAACTGTTACGGGGCTGCAAATACGCTGTCTGACGAGGATGCTTTTTGCGAGCAGTTATTTCTTCAAAACTTTTCGCGTCTCAAATCAGGCAAGTATTCTATTCGACTCCCTGCCAAGGATCACCTCGGTGCACTTGGAGATTCTTACAATACTGCTCTACGTCGATTCAACGCACTCGAACCGAAACTGGCGAAGAATCCATCGCTTAAGTCGCAGTACGTTGCATTTATGAACGAATACATCAATTTAAACCGCATGTCCTTTGCTTTCAAACAATCTGCTGTACCTCAATATTTTCTGCCGCATAATGGCGTGCAGAAGCTCGATAGTAAAACTACTAAGTTGCGAGTCGTATTCGATGGCTCGGCAAAAACCACTTCTGGTCTCTCACTAAATGATTTATTACTCGCAGGACCACCTATACAGCCTAAAATATTCACTGCGTTGCTCAGATTTCGCTTTTTTAAAATTGCACTATGTGGCGACATTTGCAAGATATTCCGCTGCGTTCGTGTTACTCACCCAGATGAATATTTACAGTGTATTTTATGGCGTGACAACGCGAGCAAGGTAGTCCAAGTATACAACTTAAACACGGTTACATACGGCACAAAGCCTGCTACATTTTTAGCCATTCGACCCATGCACCAATTGGCCCACGACGAAGAAGACTCGCTGCCCCTAGCGTCAAGGATCGTTCAGAGAGATTTTTACGTGGACGATCGAATTACTGGACGCGACACAATTGAAGAAGTTGTTGAAATTCGCCAGCAAGCCAAGAAACTGCTTCGTAAAGAACACTTTTCTAAACGGAAATGGTGTTCAAACGATCAAGCCACGCTGGATGGCGAGCTGGAAGCGGACTGCGAAAAAACCGTAAAGTTCAACGATGGAACAGACGTCAAGAAGTCCCCGGGTTTGGCTTGGGATACTTACTCTGATCATATTCTTTTCAGTCTGTCGCATACCTTCTCCAACAACAACAACATTGCATCAAAGCGTACTGTTCTAGCTACGATCGCCAAATTTTACGACCCTCTCGGATTAATAGCTCCTATAATCACAAAGCTTAAAATATTTCAACAGACTCTGTGGGAGGGCACATTGGGATGAAGCCCTTACTCAGTCTCTACACGCTGATTGGATTATGCACATATCGTAAATTCCCTCGCTTTGTTTTACAGCCACATTTAGTATACGAAATACATGCATTCTGCGACGCAAGCCTAGCCGCATACGGCACCTGTGTCTACGTGCGATCAGAAGCGTTCGGTGTTTACTCGTCACGGCTCTTATGCTCCAAATCGAGAGTTTCGCCACTAAAATCACTTACAATCTCCAAGCTGGAATTGGCGGCTGCACATCTGCTGTCAGAGCTCGTTTCCAACATCGCCCAACATATGCCAACGCCTTCTCAGGTCTACTGTTGGTCCGATTCTACTGTTGCGCTGTCTTGGATTCGTAATGCTCCATCTGAATTAAATATTTTTGTATCCAACAGGATAGCCCAAATTCAGGAGCGTACCAAGGGGATGATCTGGAACCACGTTCCCACCAATATGAATCTAGCCGACATCATATCCACGATCCACGAGGCTGTGGAGCACTAGAACTTTTGGGTTCGAATCTTTGGCGTGAAGGACCGCCCTTCCTACGATCACCTGTCTCTGATAGGCCGCACACCATCCCCACTCGCTTGCATTTGCCCGTTCAGCTGCAAATTCCAAAACTCTTTTCCCAGGATGCAACGAGTTTTTTGAAAAAGGCTCAAGAGCGCTCCAAGGGCGCACTGACAGTCGATGACATAAAAGCGGGTACACATCTCTTACTCAAAGAAATTCAAATAGTTCATTTCGCCAATGAACATAAGGATTTGCTTAACAAGAAAGACGTACCATTGAAATCCAAGCTCATATCCTTAAACAGCTGCAGGCTTATTCGCGTTGGCGGACGGCTACAAAATTCATTTTTGGATTACGAAGATAAGCACCCAATCATTCTGCCAGCTCAGCACCCCGTCACCATCGCCATCATTGATCATTATCACCGCCAATTCTTACACAGTGCAACTTAGCCGCCCATTCTCTACAACTGGTATCGATTTTTGTGGACCGTTCCTCATAAAGTCAAAAGTCAGTAACAGGTCGCCCACGAAATGCTACATATCAATATTCGTTTGCTTTTCTACCGAATCCGCTAAACACCATTTTTATCGCGTTGTCTGAAAGTCTGCGCACACATTTCACTAGCTTCGTACCCTCGTATGCGAAATTTCTGCATTGTTAAACTCACAACCTCTTTGTCCCATTTCAGAGAATCCTGATGATCTTAAATTTCTCACGCCTGCTAATTTTTTGATTGGAGCTCCATATGTCACAATCGAAGAACCAGACACCACGAATCTCGAGATCAATCGCCTTAGTCGCTGGCAGTGAGTCTGTCAAATGCAGCAGGCATTCTGGCGCAAATGGAGCACCAGCTACTTTTCATTGCTTCACGGACGTTCCAAATGGCGTCCATCAATGCCTAATCTTGTGTGACAACGTGCCGCCTCTTCAATGGCGTCTTGGCATGATCAAGAGCACAATTTCTGCAGATGATGGCGTCTCGCGAGTTGCAATAATCAAAACTGCAGCTGGCACCGTCAGAAGAGCCGTGAGCAAGACTGCTGTACTGCCCCTTGAAACCAAGTCGGTTGAAAGCCACGCACTTCCAACGGGGAGAGCATGTCGAAGGCAGCAGGAGACAACAAACAACTGAAGAGCGAGCCAACGTTAATTTTAGTTAGCTATAAGTCGCGTGTTTACGCATCACTGATTTTTGTTCTTACCTTGCACATGCGAATTTATCTAATTGCACAGATAAAATATCTCGCAGCTACTTAGCATAGTCAACACTTGCACCACTCTCGTTTTTTGTTTCGTTCGCTACGGTTGCGCATCGGAAAAGGCCCACGCATATAACAAACTTACATATAACTAAGCGTAAAAAAAAGAACACCTCTGTATGAACAATTAAAATCAAAAAACAATATTAAACTTGATCTGATAAAAGACAAGAAAAAGGTGAACGTGTTTTATATAAATTATAACAACATTTAATTCGTTTG
>JAWNNU010002335.1:0-42432 GCA_035044585.1 Scaptomyza polygonia
CATATTTTCATTAGCATAAGTTGGAGCTAAGGTAAGAATTGAGAAGTTGCTTGAAATATAAACAGTTGATTGAACTACATATACACAATAGCACGTACATTTTATTAGTGTGTTCACCATCAGCTAGTTCATTTACTTTTATTATTTAAGACTCCCGTTATAATTTTTTGCAAGCATGTTTGACTATGGGTGTATTCGAACAAAGCGAAAACAGAATTGCGGTGGACGATGAATTTTAAATACTGTTAAAATGTCGCAGTGCTATTGTGGATATGTTTTTCAACAATATATATTCAATAATTGCATATTTTCATTAGCATAAGTTGGCGCTAAGTAAACAATTGAGAAGTTGCTTCAATTATAAATATTTGATTGAACTACATATACACATTTGCACTTACGTTTTATTAGTGTTTCCAACATACGTTAGTTCATTTACTTTTATTATTAAAGATTCCCGTTATAATTCTTTGAAAGCATGTATTCGAACAAAACGAAAACAGAATTGCCGTTTATGATGAATTTAACATACTCTTATAATTTCTCAGGGCTATTGTGGATATCTTTTTCAATAATATTTTTGCAATAGTTGCATATGTTCATAAGCATAAGTTAGCACTAAGGTAAGAATTGAGAAGTTGCTTTAAATATAAACATTTGATTGAACTACATACACACAGTATCACCTACATTTTGTTAGTGTGTCCAACATTCGCTTGTTCATTCACTTTTATTCTTGAAGACTCCCGTTATAATTCTTTGCAAGCATGTGTGAGTATGGGTGTATTCAAACATAACGAAAACAGAATTGCGGTTTACGATGAATGTTACATACTCTAATAATTTCTGTTTTTCAACAATTTTTTGGCAATAATTGCATATTTTCATTAGCATAAGTTGGCGCTAAGTTAACAATTAGGAAGTTGCTTCAATTATAAATATTTGATTTAACTAACTATACACAGTAGCACTTACATTTTATTTGGTTTTCCAACAATCAATCAAATATAAACAGTTGTTTGAACTACATATACACAGTAGAACGTACATATTATTAGTGTGTCCACTATTCGCTAGTTAATTCACTTTTATTATTGAAGACTCCCGTTTTAATTCTTTGCAAGCATGTGTGAGTATGCGTGTATTCAAACATAACGAAAACAGAATTACGGTTTACGATGAATGTTACATACTCTAGTAATTTCTGTTTTTCAACAATTTTTTGGCAATAATTGCATATTTTCATTAGCATAACTTGGCGCTAAGTTAACAATTAGGAAGTTGCTTCAATTATAAATATTTGATTTAACTAACTATACACAGTAGCACTTACATTTTATTTGGTTTTCCAACAATCAATCATATATAAACAGTTGTTTGAACTACATATACACAGTAGAACGTACATATTATTAGTGTGTCCACTATTCGCTAGTTAATTCACTTTTATTATTGAAGACGCCCGTTTTAATTCTTTGCAAGCATGTGTGAGTATGCGTGTATTCAAACATAACGAAAACAGAATTGCGGTTTACGAAGAATGTTACATACTCTAATAATTTCTGTTTTTCAACAATATTTTTGCAATAATTGCATATTTTCTTTAGCATAAGTTGGAGCTAAGGTAAGAATTGAGAAGTTGCTTGAAATATAAACAGTTGATTGAACTTCATATTCATAGTAGCACCTACATTTTGTTAGTGTGTTCAAAATTCGCCAGTTCATTCACTTTTATTATTTAAGACTCCCGTTATAATTCTTTGCAAGCATGTGTGAGTATGGGTGTATTCGAACATAAACGAAAACAGAATTGCGGTTTACGATGAATGTTAAATACTGTTAAAATGTCGCAGTGCTATTGTGGATATGTTCTTCAACAATATATATTCAATAATTGCATATTTTCATTAGCATAAGTTGGAGCTAAGGTAAGAATTGAGAAGTTGCTTCAATTATAAATATTTGATTGAACTACATATACACATTTGCACTTACGTTTTATTAGCGTGTCCAACATACGTTAGTTCATTTACTTTTATTATTAAAGACTCCTTGTGAGTATGGGTGTATTCGAACATAACGAAAACAGAATTGCGGTTTACGATGAATGATACATACTCTAATAATTTCTGTTTTTCAACAATTTTTTGGCAATAATTGCATATTTTCATTAGCATAAGTTGGCGCTAAGTTAAAAATTGAGAAGTTGCTTCAATTATAAATATTTGATTGAACTACATATAAACAGTTGCTCTCAACATAGTGTGTCCAACATACGTTAGTTCATTTACTTTTATTATTAAAGACTCCCGTTAAAATTCTTTGCAAGCATGTATTCGAACAAAACGAAAACAATATTGCGGTGTTCGATGAATTTTACATTACTCTAACAATATATGACTGCAATTGAGGATATGTTTTTCAACAATATATATGCAATATGTGCAAATTTTCATAAGGGTAAGTTGGCGCTAAGTTAACAATTAAGAAGTTGCTTCAATTATAAATATTTGATTTAACTAACTATACACAGTAGCACTTACATTTTATTTGGTTTTCCAACAATCAATCAAATATAAACAGTTGTTTGAACTACATATACACAGAAGAACTTACATATTATTAGTGTGTCCACTATTCGCTAGTTCATTCACTTTTATTATTGAAGACTCCCGTTTTAATTCTTTGCAAGCATGTGTGAGTATGCGTGTATTCAAACATAACGAAAACAGAATTGCGGTTTACGAAGAATGTTACATACTCTAATAATTTCTGTTTTTCAACAATATTTTTGCAATAATTGCATATTTTCATTAGCATAAGTTGGAGCTAAGGTAAGAATTGAGAAGTTGCTTGAAATATAAACAGTTGATTGAACTACATATACACAATAGCACGTACATTTTATTAGTGTGTTCACCATTAGCTAGTTCATTTACTTTTATTATTTAAGACTCCCGTTATAATTCTTTGCAAGCATGTGTGACTATGGGTGTATTCGAACAAAGCGAAAACAGAATTGCGGTGGACGATGAATTTTAAATACTGTTAAAATGTCGCAGTGCTATTGTGGATATGTTCTTCAACAATATATATTCAATAATTGCATATTTTCATTAGCATAAGTTGGCGCTAAGTAAACAATTGAGAAGTTGCTTCAATTATAAATATTTGATTGAACTACATATACACATTTGCACTTACGTTTTATTAGTGTTTCCAACATACGTTAGTTCATTTACTTTTATTATTAAAGATTCCCGTTATAATTCTTTGCTTTAAATTTGCACTTACGTTTTATTAGTGTTTCCAACATACGTTAGTTAATTTACTTTTATTATTAAAGACTCCCGTTAAAATTCTTTGCAAGCATGTATTCGAACAAAACGAAAACAATATTGCGGTGTTCGATGAATTTTAATTACTCTAACAATATATGACTGCAATTGAGGATATGTTTTACAACAATATATATGCAATATGTGCAAATTTTCATAAGGGTAAGTTGGCGCTAAGTTAACAATTAAGAAGTTGCTTCAATTATACATATTTGCTTGAATTAACTATACACAGTAGCACTTTCATTTTATTTGATTTTCCAACAATCAATCAAATATAAAAAGTTGTTTGAACTACATATGCACAGAAGAACTTACATATTATTAGTGTGTCCACTATTCGCTAGTTCATTCACTTTTATTATTGAAGACTCCCGTTTTAATTCTTTGCAAGCATGTGTGAGTATGCGTGTATTCAAACATAACGAAAACAGAATTACGGTTTACGATGAATGTTACATACTCTAGTAATTTCTGTTTTTCAACAATTTTTTGGCAATAATTGCATATTTTCATTAGCATAACTTGGCGCTAAGTTAACAATTAGGAAGTTGCTTCAATTATAAATATTTGATTTAACTAACTATACACAGTAGCACTTACATTTTATTTGGTTTTCCAACAATCAATCATATATAAACAGTTGTTTGAACTACATATACACAGTAGAACGTACATATTATTAGTGTGTCCACTATTCGCTAGTTAATTCACTTATATTATTGAAGACGCCCGTTTTAATTCTTTGCAAGCATGTGTGAGTATGCGTGTATTCAAACATAACGAAAACAGAATTGCGGTTTACGAAGAATGTTAAATACTCTAATAATTTCTGTTTTTCAACAATATTTTTGCAATAATTGCATATTTTCTTTAGCATAAGTTGGAGCTAAGGTAAGAATTGAGAAGTTGCTTGAAATATAAACAGTTGATTGAACTTCATATTCATAGTAGCACCTACATTTTGTTAGTGTGTTCAAAATTCGCCAGTTCATTCACTTTTATTATTTAAGCCTCCCGTTATAATTCTTTGCAAGCATGTGTGAGTATGGGTGTATTCGAACATAAACGAAAACAGAATTGCGGTGTACGATGAATGTTAAATACTGTTAAAATGTCGCAGTGCTATTGTGGATATGTTCTTCAACAATATATATTCAATAATTGCATATTTTCATTAGCATAAGTTGGAGCTAAGGTAAGAATTGAGAAGTTGCTTCAATTATAAATATTTGATTGAACTACATATACACATTTGCACTTACGTTTTATTAGTGTGTCCAACATACGTTAGTTCATTTACTTTTATTATTAAAGACTCCCGTTATAATTCTTTGCAAGCATGTATTCGAACAAAACGAAAACAGATATTGCGGTGTTCGATGAATTTTACATTACTCTAACAATATATGACTGCAATTGAGGATATGTTTTACAACAATATATTTGCAATATGTGCATATTTTCATAAGGGTAAGTTGGCGCTAAGTTAACAATTGAGAAGTTGCTTCAATTATAAATATTTGATTGAACTACACTATACACAGTTGCTCTCAACATACATACTCTTATAGTTTCTCAGGGCAATTGTGGATATGTTTTTCATTAATATTTTTGCAATAGTTGCATATGTTCATAAGCATTAGTTGGCACTTAGGTAAGAATTGAGAAGTTGCTTTACATATAAACAGTTGTTTGAACTACATATACACAGTAGAACGTACATATTATTAGTGTGTCCACTATTCGCTAGTTAATTCACTTTTATTATTGAAGACTCCCGTTTTAATTCTTTGCAAGCATGTGTGAGTATGCGTGTATTCAAACATAACGAAAACAGAATTGCGGTTTACGAAGAATGTTACATACTCTAATAATTTCTGTTTTTCAACAATATTTTTGCAATAATTGCATATTTTCATTAGCATAAGTTGGCGCTAAGTTAACAATTGAGAAGTTGCTTCAATTATAAATATTTGATTGAACTACATATACACAGTTGCACTTACATTTTATTAGTGTGTCCAACATACGTTAGCTCATTTACTTTTATTATTGAAGATTCCCGTTATAATTCTTTGCAAGCATGTGTGATATGGGTGTATTCGAACATAACGAAAACAGAAATGCCGTTAATGATGAATGTTACATACTCTAATAATTTCTCAGGGCTATTGTGGATATGTTTTTCAACAATATTTTTGTAATAGTTGGATATGTTCATAAGCATAAGTTGACCCTTACGTAAGAATTGAGAAGTTGCTTTAAATATTAACAGTTTTTTTAACTACATATACGGAGTAGAACTTACATTTTATAAGTGTGTCTAACATTCGCTAGTTCATTCACTTTAATTATTTAAGACTCCCGTTATAATTCTTTGCAAGCATTTGTGAGTATGGGTGTATTCAAACATAACGAAAACAGAATTGCCGTTTATGATGAATTTTACATACTCTAATAATTTCTCAGGGCTATTGTGGATATGTTTTTCATTAATATTTTTGCAATAGTTGCATATGTTCATTAGCATAAGTTGGCACTAAGGTAACAATTGAGAAGTTGCTTTAAATATAAACAGTTTATTGAACTTCATATTCACAGTAGCACCTACATTTTATTAGTGTGTCCACCATTCACTAGTTCATTCACTTTTAATTATTGAAGACTCCCGTTTTAATTCTTTGCAAGCATGTGTGAGTATGGGTGTATTCGAACAAAACGAAAACAGAATTGCGGTTTACGAAGAATGTTACATCCTCTAATAATTTCTGTTTTTCAACAATATTAGCATATTATATTACATTTTATAAGATTTGCCAACATTCGCTAGTTCATTCACTTTTATTATTTAAGACTACCGTTTTAATTCTTTGCAAGCATGTGTGAGTATGGGTGTATTCGAACAAAACGAAAACAGAATTGCGATGTACGATGAATGTTTCATACTCTTATAGTTTCTCAGGGCTATTGTTGATATGTTTTTCATTAATATTTTTTCAATAGGTGCATATGTTCATAAGCATAAGTTGACACTTAGGTAAGAATTGAGAAGTTGCTTTACATATAAACAGTTTTTTGAACTACATATACACAGTAGAACTTACATTTTAAAAGTGTGTCCAACATTCGCTAGTTCATTCACTTTTATTAATTAAGACTCCCGTTTTAATTCTTTGCAAGCATTTGTGAGTATGGGTGTATTCGAACATAACGAAAACAGAATTGCGGTTTACGATGAATGTTAACATACTCTTATAATGTCTTAGGGCTATTGTGGACATCTTTTTCAACAAAAAGGTAAGAATTGAGAAGTTTCTTTATATATAAACAGTTTTTTGAACTAAATATACACAGAAAAACTTACATTTTATAAGTGTGTCCAACATTCGCTAGTTCATTCACTTTTATTATTTAAGACTACCGTTTTAATTCTTTGCAAGCATGTGTGAGTATGGGTGTATTCGTACAAAACGAAAACAGAATTGCGGTTTACGATGAATGTTACATACTCTAATAATTTCTGTTTTTCAACAATTTTTTCAAGCATTTATTCGAACATAACGAAAACAGAAATGCCGTTAATAATGAATGTTACATACTCTTATAATTTCTCAGGCCTATTGTGGATATGTTTTTCAACAATATTTTTGTAATAGTTGGATATGTTCATAAGCATAAGTTAGCGCTAAGGTAAGAATTGAGAAGTTGCTTTAAATATAAACAGTTGATTGAACTACATATACACAGTAACACCTACATTTTTTTAGTGTGTCCAACATTCGCTAGTTCATTCACTTTTATTATTTAAGACTCCCGTTTTAATTCGTTGCAAGCATGTGTGAGTATGGGTGTATTCGAACATAACGAAACAGAATTGCGGTTTACGATGAATGTAACATACTCTTATAATGTCTTAGGGCTATTGTGGACATCTTTTTCAACAAAAAGGTAAGAATTGAGAAGTTTCTTTATATATAAACAGTTTTTTGAACTATATATACACAGAAAAACTTACATTTTATAAGTGTGTCCAACATTCGCTAGTTCATTCACTTTTATTATTTAAGACTACCGTTTTAATTCTTTGCAAGCATGTGTGAGTATGGGTGTATTCGTACAAAACGAAAACAGAATTGCGGTTTACGATGAATGTTACATACTCTAATAATTTCTGTTTTTCAACAATTTTTTGGCAATAATTGCATATTTTCATTAGCATAAGTTGGCGCTAAGTTAACAATTGAGAAGTTGCTTCAAATTATAAATATTTGATTGAACTACATATAAACAGTTGCACTCACATTTTATTAGTGTGTCCAACATACGTTAGTTCATTTACTTTTATTATTAAAGACTCCCGTTATAGTTCTTTGCAAGCATTTATTCGAACATAACGAAAACAGAAATGCCGTTAATAATGAATGTTACATACTCTTATAATTTCTCAGGCCTATTGTGGATATGTTTTTCAACAATATTTTTGTAATAGTTGGATATGTTCATAAGCATAAGTTAGCGCTAAGGTAAGAATTGAGAAGTTGCTTTAAATATAAACAGTTGATTGAACTACATATACACAGTAACACCTACATTTTTTTAGTGTGTCCAACATTCGCTAGTTCATTCACTTTTATTATTTAAGACTCCCGTTTTAATTCTTTGCAAGCATTTGTGAGTATGGGTGTATTCAAACATAACGAAAACAGAATTGCGGTTTACGATGAATGTTACATACTCTAATAATTTCTGTTTTTCAACAATTTTTTGGCAATAATTGCATAATTTCATTAGCATAAGTTGGCGCTAAGAATTGAGAACTTCCTTTAAATATAAACAGTTGATTGAACTACATAGACACAGGAACACCTACATTTTGTTAGTGTGTCCAACATTCGCTAGTTCATTCACTTTTATTATTTAAGACTCCCGTTTTAATTCGTTGCAAGCATGTGTGAGTATGGGTGTATTCGAACGAAACGAAAACAGAATTGCGGTGTACGATGAATGTTACATACTCTTATAGTTTCTCAGGGCTATTGTTGATATGTTTTTCATTAATATTTTTGCAATGTTCATAAGCATAAGTTGACACTTAGGTAAGAATTGAGAAGTTGCTTTACATATAAACAGTTTTTTGAACTACATATACACAGTAGAACTTACATTTTACAAGTTTGTCCAACATTCGCTAGTTCATTCACTTTTATTAATTAAGACTCCCGTTTTAATTCTTTGCAAGCATGTGTGAGTATGGGTGTATTCGAACATAACGAAAACAGAATTGCGGTTTACGATGAATGTTACATACTCTAATAATTTCTGTTCTTCAACAATTTTTTGGCAATAATTGCATATTTTCATTAGCATAAGTTGGTGCTAAGTTAACAATTGAGAAGTTGCTTCAAATTGTAAATATTTGATTGAACTACATATAAACAGTTGCACTCACATTTTATTAGTGTGTCCAACATACGTTAGTTCATTTACTTTTATTGTTAAAGACTCCCGTTATAGTTCTTTGCAAGCATGTATTCGAACATAACGAAAACAGAAATGCCGTTAATAATGAATGTTACATACTCTTATAATTTCTCAGGCCTATTGTGGATATGTTTTTCAACAATATTTTTGTAATAGTTGGATATGTTCATAAGCATAAGTTAGCGCTAAGGTAAGAATTGAGAAGTTGCTTTATATATAAACAGTTGATTGAACTACATATACACAGTAACACCTACATTTTGTTAGTGTGTCCAACATTCGCTAGTTCATTCACTTTTATTATTTAAGACTCCCGTTTTAATTCTTTGCAAGCATGTGTGAGTATGTGTGTGTTCGAAGAAAACGAAAACAGAATTGCGGTGTACGATGAATGTAACATACTCTTATAATATCTCAGGGCTATTGTGGATATCTTTTTCAACAAAAAGGTAAGAATTGAGAAGTTTCTTTAAATATAAACAGTTTTTTGAACTATATATACACAGAAAAACTTACATTTTATAAGTGTGTCCAACATTCGCTAGTTCATTCACTTTTATTATTTAAGACTCCCGTTTTAATTCTTTGCAAGCATGTGTGAGTATGGGTGTATTCGAACAAAAAGAAAACAGAAGTGCGGTGTACGATGAATGTTACATACTCTTATAGTTTCTCAGGGCTATTGTTGGTATGTTTTTCATTAATATTTTGCAATAGGTGCATATGTTCATAAGCATAAGTTGGCACTTAGGTAAGAATTGAGAAGTTGCTTTACATATAAACAGTTTTTGAACTACTTATACACAGTAGAACTTACATTTTATAAGTGTGTCCAACATTCGCTAGTTCATTCACTATGATTAATTAAGACTCCCGTTTTAATTCTTTGCAAGCATTTGTGAGTATGGGTGTATTCGAACATAACGAAAACAGAATTGCGTTTTACGATGAATGTTACATACTCTAATAATTTCTGTTTTTCAACAATTTTTTGGCAATAATTGCATAATTTCATTAGCATAAGTTGGCGCTAAGAATTGAGAAGTTTCTTTATATATAAACAGTTGATTGAACTACATATACACAGTAACACCTACATTTTGTTAGTGTGTCCAACATTCGCTAGTTCATTCACTTTTATTATTTAAGACTCCCGTTTTAATTCTTTGCAAGCATTTGTGAGTATGGGTGTATTCAAACATAGCGAAAACATAATTGCGGTTTACGATGAATGTTACATACTCTAATAATTTCTGTTTTTCAACAATTTTTTGGCAATAATTGCATAATTTCATTAGCATAAGTTGGCGCTAAGAATTGAGAACTTCCTTTAAATATAAACAGTTGATTGAACTACATATACACAGGAACACCTACATTTTGTTAGTGTGTCCAACATTCGCTAGTTCATTCACTTTTATATTTAAGACTCCCGTTTTAATTCGTTGCAAGCATGTGTGAGTATGGGTGTATTCGAACAAAACGAAAACAGAATTGCGGTGTACGATGAATGTTACTCTTATAGTTTCTCAGGGCTATTGTTGATATGTTTTTCATTAATATTTTTGCAATGTTCATAAGCATAAGTTGACACTTAGGTAAGAATTGAGAAGTTGCTTTACATATAAACAGTTTTTGAACTACTTATACACAGTAGAACTTACATTTTACAAGTGTGTCCAACATTCGCTAGTTCATTCACTATTATTATTTAAGACTCCCGTTTTAATTCTTTGCAAGCATGTGTGAGTATGGGTGTATTCGAACATAACGAAAACAGAATTGCGGTTTACGATGAATGTTACATACTCTAATAATTTCTGTTTTTCAACAATTTTTTGGCAATAATTGCATAATTTCATTAGCATAAGTTGGCGCTAAGAATTGAGAAGTTCCTTTAAATATAAACAGTTGATTGAACTACATATACACAGTAACACCTACATTTTGTTAGTGTGTCCAACATTCGCTAGTTCATTCACTTTTATTATTTAAGACTCCCGTTTTTATTCTTTGCAAGCATGTGTGAGTATGTGTGTATTCGAACAAAACGAAAACAGAATTGCGGTGTACGATGAATGTAACATTCTCTTATAATGTCCCAGGGCTATTGTGGATATTTTTTTCAACAAAAAGGTAAGAATTGAGAAGTTGCTTTATATATAAACAGTTGATTGAACTACATATACACAGTAACACCTACATTTTGTTAGTGTGTCCAACATTCGCTAGTTCATTCACTTTTATTATTTAAGACTCCCGTTTTAATTCTTTGCAAGCATGTGTGAGTATGTGTGTGTTCGAAGAAAACGAAAACAGAATTGCGGTGTACGATGAATGTAACATACTCTTATAATATCTCAGGGCTATTGTGGATATCTTTTTCAACAAAAAGGTAAGAATTGAGAAGTTTCTTTAAATATAAACAGTTTTTTGAACTATATATACACAGAAAAACTTACATTTTATAAGTGTGTCCAACATTCGCTAGTTCATTCACTTTTATTAATTAAGACTCCCGTTTTAATTCTTTGCAAGCATGTGTGAGTATGGGTGTATTCGAACAAAAAGAAAACAGAAGTGCGGTGTACGATGAATGTTACATACTCTTATAGTTTCTCAGGGCTATTGTTGGTATGTTTTTCATTAATATTTTGCAATAGGTGCATATGTTCATAAGCATAAGTTGGCACTTAGGTAAGAATTGAGAAGTTGCTTTACATATAAACAGTTTTTGAACTACTTTTACACAGTAGAACTTACATTTTATAAGTGTGTCCAACATTCGCTAGTTCATTCACTATGATTAATTAAGACTCCCGTTTTAATTCTTTGCAAGCATTTGTGAGTATGGGTGTATTCGAACATAACGAAAACAGAATTGCGTTTTACGATGAATGTTACATACTCTAATAATTTCTGTTTTTCAACAATTTTTTGGCAATAATTGCATAATTTCATTAGCATAAGTTGGCGCTAAGAATTGAGAAGTTTCTTTATATATAAACAGTTGATTGAACTACATATACACAGTAACACCTACATTTTGTTAGTGTGTCCAACATTCGCTAGTTCATTCACTTTTATTATTTAAGACTCCCGTTTTAATTCTTTGCAAGCATTTGTGAGTATGGGTGTATTCAAACATAACGAAAACAGAATTGCGGTTTACGATGAATGTTACATACTCTAATAATTTCTGTTTTTCAACAATTTTTTGGCAATAATTGCATAATTTCATTAGCATAAGTTGGCGCTAAGAATTGAGAACTTCCTTTAAATATAAACAGTTGATTGAACTACATATACACAGGAACACCTACATTTTGTTAGTGTGTCCAACATTCGCTAGTTCATTCACTTTTATTATTTAAGACTCCCGTTTTAATTCGTTGCAAGCATGTGTGAGTATGGGTGTATTCGAACAAAACGAAAACAGAATTGCGGTTTACGATGAATGTTACATACTCTTATAATTTCTCAGGGCTATCTGTCGACTATGTTTTTCATTAATATTTTTGCAATGTTCATAAGCATAAGTTGGCGCTAAGGTAAGAATTGAGAAGTTGCTTTACATAGTAAACAGTTTTTTGAACTACATATAAACAGTTGCACTCACATTTTATTAGTGTGTCCAACATACGTTAGTTCATTTACTTTTATTGTTAAAGACTCCCGTTATAGTTCTTTGCAAGCATGTATTCGAACATAACGAAAACAGAAATGCCGTTAATAATGAATGTTACATACTCTTATAATTTCTCAGGCCTATTGTGGATATGTTTTTCAACAATATTTTTGTAATAGTTGGATATGTTCATAAGCATAAGTTAGCGCTAAGGTAAGAATTGAGAAGTTGCTTTATATATAAACAGTTGATTGAACTACATATACACAGTAACACCTACATTTTGTTAGTGTGTCCAACATTCGCTAGTTCATTCACTTTTATTATTTAAGACTCCCGTTTTAATTCTTTGCAAGCATGTGTGAGTATGTGTGTGTTCGAAGAAAACGAAAACAGAATTGCGGTGTACGATGAATGTAACATACTCTTATAATATCTCAGGGCTATTGTGGATATCTTTTTCAACAAAAAGGTAAGAATTGAGAAGTTTCTTTAAATATAAACAGTTTTTTGAACTATATATACACAGAAAAACTTACATTTTATAAGTGTGTCCAACATTCGCTAGTTCATTCACTTTTATTATTTAAGACTCCCGTTTTAATTCTTTGCAAGCATGTGTGAGTATGGGTGTATTCGAACAAAAAGAAAACAGAAGTGCGGTGTACGATGAATGTTACATACTCTTATAGTTTCTCAGGGCTATTGTTGGTATGTTTTTCATTAATATTTTGCAATAGGTGCATATGTTCATAAGCATAAGTTGGCACTTAGGTAAGAATTGAGAAGTTGCTTTACATATAAACAGTTTTTGAACTACTTATACACAGTAGAACTTACATTTTATAAGTGTGTCCAACATTCGCTAGTTCATTCACTATTATTAATTAAGACTCCCGTTTTAATTCTTTGCAAGCATTTGTGAGTATGGGTGTATTCGAACATAACGAAAACAGAATTGCGTTTTACGATGAATGTTACATACTCTAATAATTTCTGTTTTTCAACAATTTTTTGGCAATAATTGCATAATTTCATTAGCATAAGTTGGCGCTAAGAATTGAGAAGTTTCTTTATATATAAACAGTTGATTGAACTACATATACACAGTAACACCTACATTTTGTTAGTGTGTCCAACATTCGCTAGTTCATTCACTTTTATTATTTAAGACTCCCGTTTTAATTCTTTGCAAGCATGTGTGAGTATGGGTGTATTCGAACAAAACGAAAACAGAATTGCGGTTTACGATGAATGTTACATACTCTAATAATTTCTGTTTTTCAACAATTTTTTGGCAATAATTGCATAATTTCATTAGCATAAGTTGGCGCTAAGAATTGAGAACTTCCTTTAAATATAAACAGTTGATTGAACTACATATACACAGGAACACCTTCATTTTGTTAGTGTGTCCAACATTCGCTAGTTCATTCACTTTTATTATTTAAGACTCCCGTTTTAATTCTTTGCAAGCATGTGTGAGTATGGGTGTATTCGAACAAAACGAAAACAGAAGTGCGGTGTACGATGAATGTTACATACTCTTATAGTTTCTCAGGGCTATTGTTGGTATGTTTTTCATTAATATTTTGCAATAGGTGCATATGTTCATAAGCATAAGTTGGCACTTAGGTAAGAATTGAGAAGTTGCTTTACATATAAACAGTTTTTGAACTACTTATACACAGTAGAACTTACATTTTATAAGTGTGTCCAACATTCGCTAGTTCATTCACTATGATTAATTAAGACTCCCGTTTTAATTCTTTGCAAGCATTTGTGAGTATGGGTGTATTCGAACATAACGAAAACAGAATTGCGTTTTACGATGAATGTTACATACTCTAATAATTTCTGTTTTTCAACAATTTTTTGGCAATAATTGCATAATTTCATTAGCATAAGTTGGCGCTAAGAATTGAGAAGTTTCTTTATATATAAACAGTTGATTGAACTACATATACACAGTAACACCTACATTTTGTTAGTGTGTCCAACATTCGCTAGTTCATTCACTTTTATTATTTAAGACTCCCGTTTTAATTCTTTGCAAGCATGTGTGAGTATGTGTGTGTTCGAAGAAAACGAAAACAGAATTGCGGTGTACGATGAATGTAACATACTCTTATAATATCTCAGGGCTATTGTGGATATCTTTTTCAACAAAAAGGTAAGAATTGAGAAGTTTCTTTAAATATAAACAGTTTTTTGAACTATATATACACAGAAAAACTTACATTTTATAAGTGTGTCCAACATTCGCTAGTTCATTCACTTTTATTATTTAAGACTCCCGTTTTAATTCTTTGCAAGCATGTGTGAGTATGGGTGTATTCGAACAAAACGAAAACAGAAGTGCGGTGTACGATGAATGTTACATACTCTTATAGTTTCTCAGGGCTATTGTTGGTATGTTTTTCATTAATATTTTGCAATAGGTGCATATGTTCATAGGCATAAGTTGGCACTTAGGTAAGAATTGAGAAGTTGCTTTACATATAAACAGTTTTTGAACTACTTATACACAGTAGAACTTACATTTTACAAGTGTGTCCAACATTCGCTAGTTCATTCACTATTATTATTTAAGACTCCCGTTTTAATTCTTTGCAAGCATGTGTGAGTATGGGTGTATTCGAACATAACGAAAACAGAATTGCGTTTTACGATGAATGTTACATACTCTAATAATTTCTGTTTTTCAACAATTTTTTGGCAATAATTGCATAATTTCATTAGCATAAGTTGGCGCTAAGAATTGAGAAGTTCCTTTAAATATAAACAGTTGATTGAACTACATATACACAGTAACACCTACATTTTGTTAGTGTGTCCAACATTCGCTAGTTCATTCACTTTTATTATTTAAGACTCCCGTTTTTATTCTTTGCAAGCATGTGTGAGTATGTGTGTATTCGAACAAAACGAAAACAGAATTGCGGTGTACGATGAATGTAACATTCTCTTATAATGTCCCAGGGCTATTGTGGATATTTTTTTCAACAAAAAGGTAAGAATTGAGAAGTTTTTTTATATATAAACAGTTTTTTGAACTATATATACACAGAAAAACCTACATTTTATAAGTGTGTCCAACATTCGCTAGTTCATTCACTTTTATTCTTGAAGACTCCCGTTATCATTCTTTGCAAGCATGTGTGAGTATGGGTGTATTCGAACAAAACGAAAACAGAAGTGCGGTGTACGATGAATGTTACATACTCTTATAGTTTCTCAGGGCTATTGTGGATATCTTTTTCAACAAAAAGGTAAGAATTGAGAAGTTTCTTTAAATATAAACAGTTTTTTGAACTAAATATACACAGAAAAACTTACATTTTATAAGTGTGTCCAACATTCGCTAGTTCATTCTTTTTTATTATATAAGACTCCCGTTTTAATTCTTTGCAAGCATGTGTGAGTATGGGTGTATTCGAACAAAACCAAAACAGAAGTGCGGTGTACGATGAATGTTACATACTCTTATAGTTTCTCAGGGCTATTGTTGGTATGTTTTTCATTAATATTTTGCAATAGGTGCATATGTTCATAAGCATAAGTTGGCACTTAGGTAAGAATTGAGAAGTTGCTTTACATATAAACAGTTTTTGAACTACTTATACACAGTAGAACTTACATTTTACAAGTGTGTCCAACATTCGCTAGTTCATTCACTATTATTATTTAAGACTCCCGTTTTAATTCTTTGCAAGCATGTGTGAGTATGGGTGTATTCGAACATAACGAAAACAGAATTGCGTTTTACGATGAATGTTACATACTCTAATAATTTCTGTTTTTCAACAATTTTTTGGCAATAATTGCATAATTTCATTAGCATAAGTTGGCGCTAAGAATTGAGAAGTTCCTTTAAATATAAACAGTTGATTGAACTACATATACACAGTAACACCTACATTTTGTTAGTGTGTCCAACATTCGCTAGTTCATTCACTTTTATTATTTAAGAATCCCGTTTTTATTCTTTGCAAGCATGTGTGAGCATGTGTGTATTCGAACAAAACGAAAACAGAATTGCGGTGTACGATGAATGTAACATTCTTTTATAATGTCTCAGAGCTATTGTGGATATTTTTTTCAACAAAAAGGTAAGAATTGAGAAGTTTTTTTATATATAAACAGTTTTTTGAACTATATACACAGAAAAACCTACATTTTATAAGTGTGTCCAACATTCGCTAGTTCATTCACTTTAATTATTTAAGACCCACGTTTTAATTCTTTGCAAGCATGTGTGAGTATGGGTGTATTCGAACAAAACGAAAACAGAATTGCGGTGTACGATGAATGTTACATACTCTTATAGTTTCTCAGGGCTATTGTTGATATGTTTTTTATTAATATTTTTTCAATAGGTGCATATGTTCATAAGCATAAGTTGACACTTAGGTAAGAATTGAGAAGTTGCTTTACATATAAACAGTTTTTTGAACTACATATACACTGTAGAACATACATTTTATAAGTGTGTCCAACATTCGCTAGTTCATTCACTTTTATTTATTCAGACTCCCGTTTTAATTCTTTGCAAGCATTTGTGAGTATGGGTGTATTCGAACATAACGAAAACAGAATTGCGGTTTACGATGAATGTTATATACTCTAATAATTTCTGTTTTTCAACAATTTTTTGGCAATAATTGCATATTTTCATTAGCATAAGTTGGAGCTAAGGTAAGAATTGAGAAGTTGCTTTAAATATAAACAGTTTATTGAACTACATAAACACAGTAGAACTTACATTTTATAAGTGTTGCCAACATTCGCTAGTTCATTCACTTATATTATTTAAGACTCCCGTTTTAATTCTTTGCAAGCATGTATTCGAACAAAACGAAAACAGAATTGCGGTGTACGATGAATTTTACATACTGTAACAATATATGACTGCAATTGAGGATATGTTTTTCATTAATATTTTTGCAATAGTTGCATATTTTCATTAGCATAAGTTGGCGCTAAGTTAACAATTAAGAAGTTGCTTCAATTATAAATATTTGATTGAACTAACTATACACAGTAGCACTTACATTTTATTTGGTTTTCCGACAATCAATCAAATATAAACAGTTGTTTGAACTAAATATACACAGTAGAACTTACATATTATTAGTGTGTCCACTATTCGCTAGTTCATTCACTTTTATTATTTAAGACCCACGTTTTAATTCTTTGCAAGCATGTGTGAGTATGGGTGTATTCGAACAAAACGAAAACAGAATTGCGGTGTACGATGAATGTTACATACTCTTATAGTTTCTCAGGGCTATTGTTGATATGTTTTTTATTAATATTTTTTTAATAGGTGCATATGTTCATAAGCATAAGTTGACACTTAGGTAAGAATTGAGAAGTTGCTTTACATATAAACAGTTTTTTGAACTACATATACACTGTAGAACATACATTTTATAAGTGTGTCCAACATTCGCTAGTTCATTCACTTTTATTTATTCAGACTCCCGTTTTAATTCTTTGCAAGCATTTGTGAGTATGGGTGTATTCGAACATAACGAAAACAGAATTGCGGTTTACGATGAATGTTATATACTCTAATAATTTCTGTTTTTCAACAATTTTTTGGCAATAATTGCATATTTTCATTAGCATAAGTTGGAGCTAAGGTAAGAATTGAGAAGTTGCTTTAAATATAAACAGTTTATTGAACTACATAAACACAGTAGAACTTACATTTTATAAGTGTTGCCAACATTCGCTAGTTCATTCACTTATATTATTTAAGACTCCCGTTTTAATTCTTTGCAAGCATGTATTCGAACAAAACGAAAACAGAATTGCGGTGTACGATGAATTTTACATACTGTAACAATATATGACTGCAATTGAGGATATGTTTTTCATTAATATTTTTGCAATAGTTGCATATTTTCATTAGCATAAGTTGGCGCTAAGTTAACAATTAAGAAGTTGCTTCAATTATAAATATTTGATTGAACTAACTATACACAGTAGCACTTACATTTTATTTGGTTTTCCGACAATCAATCAAATATAAACAGTTGTTTGAACTAAATATACACAGTAGAACTTACATATTATTAGTGTGTCCACTATTCGCTAGTTCATTCACTTTTATTATTTAAGACTCCCGTTTTAATTCTTTGCAAGCATTTGTGAGTATGGGTGTACTCGAACATAACGAAAACAGAATTGCGGTTTACGATGAATGTTACATGCTCTAATAATTTCTGTTTTTCAACAATGTTTTGGCAATAATTGCATATTTTCATTAGCATAAGTTGGAGCTAAGGTAAGAATTGAGAAGTTGCTTTATATATAAACAGTTTATTGAACTACATAAACACAGTAGAACTTACATTTTATAAGTGTTGCCAACATTCGCCAGTTCATTCACTTTTATTATTGAAGACTCCCTTTCTAATTCTTTGCAAGCATGTGTGAGTATGCGTGTATTCGAACAAAACGAAAACAGAATTGCGGTTTACGAAGAATGTAACATACTCTAAAAATATCTGTTTTTCAACAATTTTTTGGCAATAATTGCATATTTTCATTAACATAAGTTGGATCTAAGGTAAGAATTGAGAAGTTGCTTTACATATAAACAGTTTTTGAACTACTTATACACAGTAGAACTTACATTTTATAAGTGTGTCCAACATTCGCTAGTTCATTCACTATGATTAATTAAGACTCCCGTTTTAATTCTTTGCAAGCATTTGTGAGTATGGGTGTATTCGAACATAACGAAAACAGAATTGCGTTTTACGATGAATGTTACATACTCTAATAATTTCTGTTTTTCAACAATTTTTTGGCAATAATTGCATAATTTCATTAGCATAAGTTGGCGCTAAGAATTGATAAGTTTCTTTATATATAAACAGTTGATTGAACTACATATACACAGTTACACCTACATTTTGTTAGTGTGTCCAACATTCGCTAGTTCATTCACTTTTATTATTTAAGACTCCCGTTTTAATTCTTTGCAAGCATGTGTGAGTATGTGTGTGTTCGAAGAAAACGAAAACAGAATTGCGGTGTACGATGAATGTAACATACTCTTATAATATCTCAGGGCTATTGTGGATATCTTTTTCAACAAAAAGGTAAGAATTGAGAAGTTTCTTTAAATATAAACAGTTTTTTGAACTATATATACACAGAAAAACTTACATTTTATAAGTGTGTCCAACATTCGCTAGTTCATTCACTTTTATTATTTAAGACTCCCGTTTTAATTCTTTGCAAGCATGTGTGAGTATGGGTGTATTCGAACAAAACGAAAACAGAATTGCGGTGTACGATGAATGTTACATACTCTTATAGTTTCTCAGGGCTATTGTTGGTATGTTTTTCATTAATATTTTGCAATAGGTGCATATGTTCATAAGCATAAGTTGGCACTTAGGTAAGAATTGAGAAGTTGCTTTACATATAAACAGTTTTTGAACTACTTATACACAGTAGAACTTACATTTTACAAGTGTGTCCAACATTCGCTAGTTCATTCACTATTATTATTTAAGACTCCCGTTTTAATTCTTTGCAAGCATGTGTGAGTATGGGTGTATTCGAACATAACGAAAACAGAATAGCGTTTTACGATGAATGTTACATACTCTAATAATTTCTGTTTTTCAACAATTTTTTGGCAATAATTGCATAATTTCATTAGCATAAGTTGGCGCTAAGAATTGAGAAGTTCCTTTAAATATAAACAGTTTATTGAACTACATATACACAGTAACACGAGAAGTTCCTTTAAATATAAACAGTTGATTGAACTACATATACACAGTAACACCTACATTTTGTTAGTGTGTCCAACATTCGCTAGTTCATTCACTTTTATTATTTAAGAATCCCGTTTTTATTCTTTGCAAGCATGTGTGAGTATGTGTGTATTCGAACAAAACGAAAACAGAATTGCGGTGTACGATGAAT
The DNA here is from genome assembly GCA_035044585.1 of Scaptomyza polygonia. Lineage (NCBI taxonomy): Eukaryota > Metazoa > Arthropoda > Insecta > Diptera > Drosophilidae > Scaptomyza > Scaptomyza polygonia. The sequence continues at coordinate 20,407 of JAWNNU010002335.1, forward strand.
GTAACATTCTTTTATAATGTCTCAGAGCTATTGTGGATATTTTTTTCAACAAAAAGGTAAGAATTGAGAAGTTTTTTTATATATAAACAGTTTTTTGAACTATATATACACAGAAAAACCTACATTTTATAAGTGTGTCCAACATTCGCTAGTTCATTCACTTTTATTATTTAAGACCCACGTTTTAATTCTTTGCAAGCATGTGTGAGTATGGGTGTATTCGAACAATACGAAAACAGAATTGCGGTGTACGATGAATGTTACATACTCTTATAGTTTCTCAGGGCTATTGTTGATATGTTTTTTATTAATATTTTTTCAATAGGTGCATGTGTTCATAAGCATAAGTTGAGTGAGTATGCGTGTATTCGAACAAAACAAAAACAGAATTGCGGTTTACGAAGAATGTAACATACTCTAAAAATATCTGTTTTTCAACAATTTTTTGGCAATAATTGCATATTTTCATTAGCATAAGTTGGATCTAAGGTAAGAATTGAGAAGTTGCTTTAAATATAAACAGTTTATTGAACTACATAAACACAGTAGAACTTACATTTTATAAGTGTTGCCAACATTCGCTAGTTCATTCACTTTTATTATTTAAGACTCCCGTTTTAATTCTTTGCAAGCATGTGTGAGTATGGGTGTATTCGAACATAACGAAAACAGAATTGCGTTTTACGATGAATGTTACATACTCTAATAATTTCTGTTTTTCAACAATTTTTTGGCAATAATTGCATAATTTCATTAGCATAAGTTGGCGCTAAGAATTGAGAAGTTCCTTTAAATATAAACAGTTGATTGAACTACATATACACAGTAACACCTACATTTTGTTAGTGTGTCCAACATTCGCTAGTTCATTCACTTTTATTATTTAAGAATCCCGTTTTTATTCTTTGCAAGCATGTGTGAGTATGTGTGTATTCGAACAAAACGAAAACAGAATTGCGGTGTACGATGAATGTAACATTCTTTTATAATGTCTCAGAGCTATTGTGGATATTTTTTTCAACAAAAAGGTAAGAATTGAGAAGTTTTTTTATATATAAACAGTTTTTTGAACTATATATACACAGAAAAACCTACATTTTATAAGTGTGTCCAACATTCGCTAGTTCATTCACTTTTATTATTTAATACCCACGTTTTAATTCTTTGCAAGCATGTGTGAGTGGGTGTATTCGAACAAAACAAAAACAGAATTGCGGTGTACGATGAATGTTACATACTCTTATAGTTTCTCAGGGCTATTGTTGATATGTTTTTTATTAATATTTTTTCAATAGGTGCATGTGTTCATAAGCATAAGTTGACACTTAGGTAAGAATTGAGAAGTTGCTTTACATATAAACAGTTTTTTGAACTACATATACACTGTAGAACATACATTTTATAAGTGTGTCCAACATTCGCTAGTTCATTCACTTTTATTTATTCAGACTCCCGTTTTAATTCTTTGCAAGCATTTGTGAGTATGGGTGTATTCGAACATAACGAAAACAGAATTGCGGTTTACGATGAATGTTATATACTCTAATAATTTCTGTTTTTCAACAATTTTTTGGCAATAATTGCATATTTTCATTAGCATAAGTTGGAGCTAAGGTAAGAATTGAGAAGTTGCTTTAAATATAAACAGTTTATTGAACTACATAAACACAGTAGAACTTACATTTTATAAGTGTTGCCAACATTCGCTAGTTCAATCACTTATATTATTTAAGACTCCCGTTTTAATTCTTTGCAAGCATGTATTCGAACAAAACGAAAACAGAATTGCGGTGTACGATGAATTTTACATACTGTAACAATATATGACTGCAATTGAGGATATGTTTTTCATTAATATTTTTGCAATAGTTGCATATTTTCATTAGCATAAGTTGGCGCTAAGTTAACAATTAAGAAGTTTCTTCAATTATAAATATTTGATTGAACTAACTATACACAGTAGCACGTACATTTTATTTGGTTTTCCGACAATCAATCAAATATAAACAGTTGTTTGAACTAAATATACACAGTAGAACTTACATATTATTAGTGTGTCCACTATTCGCTAGTTCATTCACTTTTATTATTTAAGACTCCCGTTTTAATTCTTTGCAAGCATTTGTGAGTATGGGTGTACTCGAACATAACGAAAACAGAATTGCGGTTTACGATGAATGTTACATGCTCTAATAATTTCTGTTTTTCAACAATGTTTTGGCAATAATTGCATATTTTCATTAGCATAAGTTGGAGCTAAGGTAAGAATTGAGAAGTTGCTTTATATATAAACAGTTTATTGAACTACATAAACACAGTAGAACTTACATTTTATAAGTGTTGCCAACATTCGCCAGTTCATTCACTTTTATTATTGAAGACTCCCTTTCTAATTCTTTGCAAGCATGTGTGAGTATGCGTGTATTCGAACAAAACGAAAACAGAATTGCGGTTTACGAAGAATGTAACATACTCTAAAAATATCTGTTTTTCAACAATTTTTTGGCAATAATTGCATATTTTCATTAGCATAAGTTGGATCTAAGGTAAGAATTGAGAAGTTGCTTTAAATATAAACAGTTTATTGAACTACATAAACACAGTAGAACTTACATTTTATAAGTGTTGCCAACATTCGCTAGTTCATTCACTTTTATTATTTAAGACTCCCGTTTTAATTCTTTGCAAGCATGTGTGAGTATGGGTGTATCCGAACAAAACGAAAACAGAATTGCGGTTTACGATGAATGTTACATACTCTAATAATTTCTGTTTTTCAACAATTTTTTGGCAATAATAGCATATTTTCATTAGCATAAGTTGGCGCTAAGTTAACAATTGAGAAGTTGCTTCAATTATAAATATTTTATTGAACTACATATAAACAGTTGCACTTACATTTTATTAGTGTGTCCAACATACGTTAGTTCATTTACTTTTATTATTAAAGACTCCCGTTAAAGTTCTTTGCAAGCATGTATTCGAACAAAACGAAAACAGAATTGCCGTTTATGATGATTTTTACATACTCTTATAGTTTCTCAGGGCTATTGTGGATATGTTTTTCATTAATATTTTTGCAATAGTTGCATATGTTCATAAGCATAAGTTGGCACTTAGGTAAGAATTGAGAAGTTGCTTTAAATATAAACAGTTTATTAAACTACATAAACACAGTAGAACTTACATTTTATAAGTGTTGCCAACATTCGCTAGTTCATTCACTATGATTATTTAAGACTCCCGTTTTAATTCTTTGCAAGCATGTGTGAGTATGGGTGTATTCGAACAAAACGAAAACAGAATTGCGGTTTACGATGAATGTTACATACTCTAATAATTTCTGTTTTTCAACAATTTTTTGGCAATAATAGCATATTTTCATTAGCATAAGGTGGCGCTAAGTTAACAATTGAGAAGTTGCTTCAATTATAAATATTTTATTGAACTACATATAAACAGTTGCACTCACATTTTATTAGTGTGTCCAACATACGTTAGTTCATTTACTTTTATTATTAAAGACTGTGTTGTTGCTGTTGTTGGGTTGTTTGAGCCAGTAGTTTCATTGTAATTTAAAATTCTTGCATTTAAATTAAAATTTTCCTCCTACGCGTTTCGGCGACTTTGTCGCCTTCTTCAGGGAGTCTGATATTTTATTTTACGTAAAAAAACATATTTCGAGATTACATTCAATTTTCACTACATAATACATAAAAACATTTCCTATATTATACGTATATTTTAGTTAAGTCATCTTATTTTGGTTGCGTCAAGCCTAATCCTAATTTTTCGTCAGCTGTTTATGATGTTGTCTGCTGCAGTTCGTTTTGCTTATTGCAGCCGCGTAAATATAATTTGTCTGGTCAATGTCTTCTTTATGATTAAGTGCGTCGTCCCCTCTTTGCTGTATGCGCAAGCTCTCCAGCGTTAGTCTCGATCTCTCTCTCCTCTCTACGTCAAGAACTTTTACCGTATCAAAATCGGCTGAGTGGTCATTTTCACTCAAATGTTGCGCTAGTGCTGTCGTGGTTTTTCTGTTCTTTGCGTCCCCTTTATGTTCTGTTATTCGTCTAGCGAGTGATCTTTTTGTTGTTCCAATGTAAACTCTGCTGCACTCTTCTCCTTCTTTTCCTTTGCACTGTATTTCGTAGATGACGTTATTTTGCTTGTATCTGTCAATTTTGTCTTTCGTGTTCGTAAACAAATTTCTTGTTGTTTTGTGAGCTTTGTAAGCATATGGGCACTTCCAGGATGGCGAACGCGACATTCGTACGTCTTAAAATGAATAAAAAATTGGTAATAATTGACATATTCAAAAATATTTTTTGACGTGCTTATTGCATTTTTTCAACACTTTTTTTAGCAAAAAAAAAACAGGCTTTTAAGTCTTGTGGTTTTCGAATTATTTATAAAAAACAGTGCATCGCGAACGTGACGAAAAACAGAAGTCGTGTTTGAGTTCATCCTGACAAATGCGAAAGTCTGCGAAGTGTGGCGAGTAATTTGGATACATTTTTTTTAAACTATAATAAAATAATGTAGAATAAGATTTTGTAAAAAATTTTGGTATTTTACTATAATTTTATTTATTTTACAAGCATTTTTAGAAATTTGTTACGTGACATCGCGAACGTGACAAGATTTCCACTCAGTTTTTCATAGGAATTTTTCATTAAATTTTATTCATAAAATCAAAAAATATAATTTCAAATCTTAGAAATATGACAATGATAATAATAATGAGGAATATATGTTTAATATTTGGCAATATTATTTTTTTTGAGTATGCTGTTTGAGCTAATTGTATTTTAAAATGATCATTGCAAGAAACATCATGAATTTTTCTTATCCCTGGAACATTTGGCAACTGTTCCCATTTCTCTTTTAAGATTGAAATCGCAATTTCACCTTTCTCAACATACATAATGCGAATTCCAAAAACATTGTTTTTCGCGCATTCGTAGAATGCATTATGAAGCAAGACATTTTAGGTTTTCGTGATTTGCCAAATTTTTCTTTTTAATACAGTTCCAACCCCATCGACTGCACCCTTGCCATGCGACGATGCAAAATAGTTCCACTCAACTGCTTTGCATTCAAATTCAACTAAAAAATCTGTTAAGCTGTAAAATATAAACTTATTTTTGAATTGCGAACTACTTTCGTCTGAGAACAAAAAAAAATTTTTTAAATGTCCATGATATTTTTTTAGTTCGTTAACAATTTTTGTTAAAAATAAGAAAACTTCAGCCTTTTTATGATTCAAGCTATCACTAATTACAGCCAGAGATTCTGTTTTGATTGAAGTCCACGCAACGCAAGTAAAAATTGATACTTGCTGGTAATTAAAGTGCGCGACTTGAATTTCATTTTGGAAGACTAATCTATAATTTTCGGCGAAGTCTGTAACACGAGTTCTCCTGGCTTTACATTTTTCTTCACCTCGTCAAAATAATTTTGTTGTGCTCGTTTAACAAAGAAGTGACTTTTAAATTGTGGCAATCGCAGGTTAATGTCATGGATGCATTTTTTAGGTACTTATCGCGCTTGACGGGATCTGAGTTAAGTTTTGCTAGATATCGTCGTGATGCTTCTTTATTATTATTTTTACTCATCTGCATAAAAAGTAAGCATATATGGAAAACAATATATTTTGTTCTAATATTTCGAACTTACGATGGCGAACGCGACAAACTTTAGATTAAAATTAAAACTTTCTCAGATGTGATAACACACAACGGTTTTTTGTTAAATTAAGCTCAATTAACTTTCTTTAAATACAAATTTTCATCTTATTCCATCGACTGGATGAGCAGTAATGAAGAAAAATGCACTTTTGGCCTCGCGAACGTGACACAGGAATAGCATGGGAAAGAAACTCGAAAATTTACCGTTCCTCGATGATTGCCTTATCTCATTTTCTACTTTATATATTAGTTAGATGTTCGTACTAAAACCTACAAAAAAGACTGCAACCATAAAACGAATATATAAAAAATTTCAACGAAAAGCAAACCAGCAATAAAAGTAGCCAAAAATGAAAAAAACATAAATTTGACTTTCAGTGCAAATATTTTACAAAAAAAAAATCAATACGCTAAAAACTCATCATATTCTTTCAATTCAAATATTTCTTTATCAATATAAAAGAACAAAACATTTGTTTATCAACTTTTAATTTTTGTGTCGTGGTGGACCTTTTTCTGGAAATGCCCATATGTGATGTGTTCTGTGCTGTCATTTGGTATCAACTTCGTTAGCGTTGCTCTGTTCGTTATATTTTCTATGTACGGGATGCTGATGTATTGTTTATCTTTTGTTCCTTGGGTTATTGGTTTTTGAATTTTTGTGTTATCAGGTTTAGCTGTGACGTCATTTATTAGTTTGTTTATCAGATGTATCGGATAGCTGTTTTTGATAAGCATCGTTTTGAGTTTTATATAGTTTTTTGGTCGGTGTTGTATGTCGCTTAGGGTGTAGGTATTTCTAATAATATTCTTGATTGTATTTATTTTCTGTGTCATCGGCTGGTTTGAGTCGTAGTTTATTATTCGTCCCAATGCTGTTCCTTTGGTGTACCAGTCAAATGTGAGTCTATTTTCCCTTCGTTCTATTTCCATATCAAGATAGGCAATTTTATTGTTTGTTTCTGTTTCCATTGTAAATTGTATTCTTTTGTGCTGTTTGTTGAATGTTTCTAATATGACTTGTGCTTCGGTCTTATTTATGATCAGAAAAAAGTCATCAACGTATTTGGAGATATGTTTGATTTTTATATTCTGTTGTTTCAGCTCCTCAATCGCGTCGTCTAAGATTTTGTCTAGAACTATATTTGCGATTGTCGGTGACAGCGGGTTCCCCATTGGCATGCCAAAAACTTGACTGTATGTAATATTATTGTATTTGAAGTAATTATTTTCAATTAATACAAAGTCTAGGAGTTTTTTAAATTTCTGTTTAGGAATGGATGTGTGTATTGATATGTCTGTCCATCTGTCCATTATGTTTTTTGTTGCGGTGTAAATTGGTATGTTAGTGAAGAGTGAGATGACATCAAATGAGACTAGTATTTCCTCATTTCCGAATTCTAAGTCCTTTATATCGTTCTTCAATTCTGTTGCGTTCCTTATGTTATACTGTGTTGATTGTATGTTCTTAATAATGTCACCTACATGTTTGGCCAATTTGTAGCACGGAACTTCAGTCGAGGCAGATATGGGTCTCAGTGGTGCTCCGGCTTTATGTATTTTTGGTAATCCGTACAGTCGTGGTGCGTTTCCTCCAGAGCAGTATGTCCTTAGTTTTGTTTTTATGTCTAAGAATTTGTTTTTATACAAATAGTTAACTATTGTGTTGGTTTTCGTGATTAGTTTTTGTGTGGGGTCATTTCTTATTGTTTTGTATGTTGTTTTGTCAGTAAGAAGTTGTTGTATCTTATCATGATATTCTCTCTTGTATAGTATAACAGTTTTGTTTCCTTTGTCTGCTTGTGTAATAATTATTTTGTCGTTATGTTCCTTTAAAAGTTTTTCTGTGTTGTTTGCTATGTTGAGAATAAATTTTTCTTTTTGGTTTAGTTTTCTAGATTGTTTGTAGTTGTTTAGTCTCGATGCTAAGTTCCCTCTGATCGAATCTCTTATTTTTTCGTTCTCAATCGTTTTTATTCCCTGTTCTAAGTCTGCAATTACGTGTATTGGCGATAAATTCTGTCCGTTTGTCGGTAGTCCAAATTTGGGTCCCAGCGATAAAAGCCACTTGCTTTCATTTGGTATGAAAACGTCGGTCATGTTAGTAATCCACTCTTCGTTTAGTCTTAAGTTGAGTTGTTGTGCTATTTCATTTTTTGCGTTGTGTAGTTTTCGTTCAATTATCTGTTCTGTGTTAGTGCGTATTCTTTGGTAAGCTAGTTTTTGATCTTTTTGTAATTCTTCAATTTCGTGTTGACTTAGGTATTTTCTAAGTTCATTTATGATGTGTGTTTGTGTTCTATTTATACTGTGTATGTGTCGATGTGTTTCCTCTATTTCTAGCTGTAATGTTTTAAGTAGAAAGTTGTTCTCTAGTTTTTGAAGTTTTTTCTTTGATTCGTGAAGCGTCAAGTTGTGTTTCAGTGATGTTGTTTTCCGTTGTAAGTGTCTTGGTATTATGTTGAAATTCTTACACTCTAATAAGTATTTCAGTCTACTCCTCTGTTTAGCTAGTTTTTTCTGACACTTAAAATAAGACTTAATGTATAGTACCGAGTTTTTTTTTATTAAAGACTCCCGTTATAATTCTTTGCAAGCAGGTATTCGAACATAACGAAAACAGAAATGCCGTTAATGATGAATGTTACATACTCTTATAATTTCTCATGCCTAGAGTGGATATGTTTTTCAACAATATTTTTGTACTAGTTGCATATGTTCATAAGCATAAGTTAGCGCTAAGGTAAGAATTGAGAAGTTGCTTTAAATATAAACAGTTGATTGAACTACATATACACAGTAGCACCTACATTTTGTTAGTGTGTCCACCATTCGCTAGTTCATTCACTTTTATTCTTGAAGACTCCCGTTATCATTCTTTGCAAGCATTTGTGAGTATGGGTGTATTCAAATATAACGAAAACAGAATTGCGGTTTACGATGAATGTTACATACTCTAATAATTTCTTTTTTTCAACAATTTTTTGGCAATAATTGCATATTTTCATTTGCATAAGTTTGCGGTAAGTTAACAATTGAGAAGTTGCTTCAATTATAAATATTTGATTGAACTACATATCCACAGTTGCATTTACATTTTATTAGTGTGTCCAACATACGTTAGTTCATTTACTTTTATTATTAAAGACTCCCGTTATAGTTCTTTGCAAGCATGTATTCGAACAAAACGAAAACAGAATTGCCGTTAACTATGATATTACATACTCTTATAGTTTTTCAGGGCTATTGTGGATATGTTTTTCATTAATATTTTTGCAATAGTTGCATATGTTCATAAGCATAAGTTGGCACTTATGTAAGAACTGAGAAGTTGCTTCAAATGTCAACAGTTTTTAGAACCTAAATTTTATTAAAGTGTCCAACATTCGCTAGCTCATTCACTTTTATTATTGAAGACTCCCGATATAATTTTTTGCAACATTTGTGGGTAAGGGTGTATTCGAACAAAGCGAAAACAGAATTGCGGTACGATGAGTATTAAATAATGTTAAAATGTCGCAGTGCTATTGTGGATGTGTTCTTCAACAATAAATATGCAATAATTGCATAATTTTATTAGCATAAGTTGGCGCTTAGTTAACAATTGAGAAGTTGCTTTCATTATAAATATTTGATATAACTGAATATACACAGTAGCACCTACATTTTATAAGTGTATCCAACATTCGCTTTCCACACTTTCTAAGATTTTAGCAGACTTAGAAACCTGAGGTACCATCTCTGGTGCAACCCTGGCCATATATAAATGTCAAAGCCTTCACATCTGTCGCAAACATAAATGTAAATTCCCCGACATAAGCTATAAGAACAAATGCTTAAAAAATACTAATTACCTATAAATATTAGGTATAATATTCGACTCCAAAAATACATATAAGGAACATTGCCTCTATTTAAAAAAACAACTTGAAAACCGATTATATATAATAATATAATATAATTAAATTCCTAAGCTCTAAATACTGAAATGTACATACTAACACCCTCATAAACATCACACGTGCCCTTTTGCTATCTAAAATTGATTACGGACTTCCGATTTTTGGATGGGCTGCAAAAACTCACATCAAAAAATTCCAACCCCCGTATCATGCTGCAGTTAGACGCTCAATCAACGCTTTTCCCAAGTCGCCCACCACCTGCATCCTAGCAGAATCCGGATTACCTTCGGTTTCGAATAGGCTTTTAAAAATACAATGGATCTCATTCCGAAGCTGTTCACTACCAGCAATCGAATTCTTGCAAACGAATTTACGGCTATCTTCAAACAAAAAAGAAAATATAGGTGCCCATCCACCCTCCGGCGGTGTGCCGGGTACTGTAAAGAACTTGGCTTGGCCATACCCAACAACAAACCCCTCAACCTAGACCCACCCTGGTCCCGCCCTCATCCTAACATTAACATGAAACTCTATGACGCATCCAAAAACTCCACATCAAGCTCCGTATACCATTCCCGGTTCTTAGAAGAAAAAGATCAGCTTGGCGAAAAACGCTGGCTATACACGGATGGCTCAAAAACTGTTGAATCTACCTCATTTGCCGTAGTTGACCGAAATAATAAATTGATCGCCGGAGGTCTGCTTCCAAACTTCAACTCCATCTTTACCGCCGAGGCACTTGGCATATTAAAAGCCTGCCAATTTGCAATGAATAATGCAGAAGCCTTCGTAATCTGTACGGACAGCCTATCAGCTTTATTAGCTACCCACAACCCGGACCACAGCGACCCAACGATCCGAGAAATTCAAAAACTTACCTCCAAAAACAACAAAAAAATCACGCTATTCTGGGCCCCCAGCCACAAGGGAATCCCAGGAAACGAAAACGCCGATAAAGCTGCTAGCCAAATGTGTAATACACCCACATTCCAGTTTGAGCCAACTAATGCCAAGGACATAAAAAAGCTTATCACGAGACACAAAAGTATAAAGGGATCTGAACAATGGGCTGGGTTCCATCACAGATATGCTGCAATCAACCCAACCTGCAGCAAATTTTCACTGCCTGTATCAGTTCAAAGGCGATCTGGTAGTGTATTCACTCGCCTACGGATTGGCCATACAAAACTAACCCACGTACACCTCCTGAAAGGAACCACCCGGCCTGCCTGCCCCTCTGTGGGGAAAACTTGAATGTTGACCACCTACTTGACGCATGTCCGGACCTTGATAGCATTAGGGCACATATCTTTGGTCCCCAGCTCCCCTCTTCACTCCTAAAAGATCCTTCAGTAGCGAACATAAAGAAACTGCACAACTTTGTAAATACAGCAAAACTTAAAATTTAAAGGGACAAAATACTATTAGTACTACATATTAAAACTAATATAAACTAGTTATAAAACACTTTATTATACATATGTATTATACCTCGAGTCGAAGGCCCAAGCAGCTAGCACTCACTAAGCTTATATTAAGTTTGGAATTTAGTTTTAAATTTAATTTGTTAAAATAAAAATAAAATAAAATAAAATATCCACAGTAACACATATAATTTATTAGTGTTTCCAACATTGGCTAGTTTATTCACTTCTATCATCGAAGACTCCCGTTAAAATTCTTTCCAATAATTATAAACAGTTCTTTGAACTTCAAATATGTACACAGTAGCACTCACATTTTATTAGTGTGTCCAACATTCGCTAGTTCATTCACTTGTATTATTTAAGAATCCCGTTATAATGCTTTGCAAGCAAATATTCGAACAAAATGAAAACAGATGTGCGATAGAGGATGAATGTAAAATACTCTCAAAATCCTCGGGGCTATTGTGGATATGTTGTTCAACAATATATAAGCAAGAATTGCATAGTTTCAGAAGCATAAAGGCCCATTTACCCAAACTTAAAACGAGTCGAATTATAATTGAGCGTGAACGTGAATTGGTACATGAAAACCAAGCGATTACCCAAACGTGAACTTAGCTTGAACCTAATAATGAACATGAACATGTAATTGAACCGATTACAATGAACATTAAATTATCATACAGCTGTTTGTCATTGTTTTGATATTTTCACAATTGCGCTCGAATTTTTGGTTTGCAAGAAAAAAATAAACCAATTAAATATGGATGATATGATTAATGTTTATTACATGTACTTAGTACAAATCGATTTAATAAGCTTGGAAGTGCCGGAAATTCGAGCGCGACGTTGGGCAGTTCGGCCGATCAATAGGGAGTGGAATGTCGCTGGATACTTCAGAAAAACATTCAGCAAAATACAGAATTCAATCATTTTCCTGCACCAACCAAATAAGTTTATGCTCGTCCATTTTAAATCAGCTGTTCAAAGTAATTGGAATTAACTTGAATTGGAATATGAACTGGAACTAAAAATTCTGTTTTCTGCAGGTTGTCAATTCAGTTCGAGTTTTGGGTTACCAGCAAACAGTGTTTTACGTGTAGTTAAACTGATCAGCTGTTTTTTAAGTTCAAGTTCAATTTAGTTCACGTTCGGGTAACTGGGCCTTAATTTTAACATAAGCCGGCATTCAGGCCTCAGTTAAATTTATGTCCTGCTAAAGCCTTTTTGTCACATACAACGGAAACCGAATTCAGTACATTTGCAACTGAAAACGAAAATCGACATTTTTCCGATGCTAGCTACCGAAACCGAATTCAGTACACATCCAACTTAATGCTGGTCATTTCTATATGATTTTCATGTGAATCTTTTTCAAAACAATCGCTTGCAGCAAGGATCGCTGCGATTATTTTTTGCTCCAATGAATAAGGGAGCGTTCAAATATTACGTAACGCAACTTTTAGGATATTTGACCCCCCCCCCCCTCTCCGTAATGTAACGCATCGTATCGTTTATCTTGACCCCCCCAAAATCGTGCATTACGTAACACTCAAGTGACAATATTTTTTTAGATTTTTTATCGGCAGCACCTGCGTTTTTGGTTTATTTTTAATACATTTTTGGCTTCACATTTTTCTATTTTAACTTCTATTTTGATTGTAATTTACGAATAATTTAGCTTTTTTCTATAACCGAAGTATAGCAAAATGACACCCCCCCCCCCACCCCTTTTAATACATCGTGACGTTTGACGAGACCCCCCTCCTTTCAAAAATTTAATTTAAATGTCAAAACACTTCTGGCCGGAATATCCCACGAACATAAACAACACAAACAATCTCATACACTACAACATTCACACAAAGTAACATTACCAGAGGGTTAACTTAATTTAATAACTCAAAACACACAACATGAAGGAACATATATACAATCTACATAAGGCGAAAACTTTAAACTAGCTCAACAGAGGAGTAGATTGAAATACTTTAGATATTAGAACGTTAGAATTTCAACATTATGCCAAGACACTTACAACGAAAAATCGACGGTATATGCTTTCGGCTAGACCTACGAGCTGTGTCTTTAACACTGCCGCTTAGATTTTACTTATAATTCGTTCCGTATCAAATTTATCAAACAAAATATACGTTATGACAAAACAATGAAATTAAAATGAGTAAAATATATTTTTAAACTCAACACCTTCGACATCAATATGTCTGCTGAAACCCATATTAATACATGTGCTCTTAATGGTTGTGGATGCTATGCTATGCGATTTTTATTGAAGATTGAATGTAGTTTCCAATTTTAAGAAGGGTTTCTTTTCGGTTTTCATTATATCCAGGTTTGAGTCTCCGAGCAGAAAATAATATAGAGCATTTATTCAGTTCGGCGAATCTTATCATTCAGTATCAGTGCGATTGGATCCATGCAGACAAAAGAGCGAAGAGAGCGCTTTGCACAACTCTCTCGCCTCAAATTTTTGCAGACAAATTTTGCCGCGCAGAAACGGCAAGTCATTATTTTGCCTGCTTTGCTTGCGAACGATGAGCAACGACATTCATTTTTGAGAAAAATAAGTGCCACCCAGTTACATATGTACATGGTCGCATGTTTCTTTGGCTGAAATCTCATGAAGTAAATACTACTATTTACACAGCAAATGCGAGGTAAGTGGGTGAAGAATGTTGGAATAATGTTATACGTGCACGATTTTAGTTAATCTATCAAAAATAACTAATGAGTGTTAGAACTCGCGAACGATGTGTTAACACCTGTTTGTACCTTGGTATATATTAGCATAAAAAAGAAAAGAATAGTTAATTGAATTCAGTTGTTTTTGCAATAAATAAGATTCTTGGATATGAACGATAGCTTACCTGCTTTACGTATTCTATGACCTTTTGATATCAGTACTACTCCACAAAACACATGCACTAGCAACTGATATGCACCTAGCCAACCAAGTATCTTGAGCTAAAAACTAGGCTTCTGCAAACACTTCTCCACAAAACTATTTTTCTTCCCCCATTATGGCGCTTGAGTAAGAAAACAAGATTTTGTCTTTAAAGGCAGTCAAATATCAGTTTTGTTATAGCTGATCATACATACTCTTCCCAATTTTTACCCTATGACACTTTGTAACAATCCTTGCCATACAGTAATGCAAAGATGTACACAAATTACGAAAGTGTATTCAGTAGTGCATTGGTACATATGTAAATGAAAGCGCTCGTTTGCCGCTGACACAGAAAAAGGAAAATTATCAAAAATAACAAAAACACAAATAACGATAAGCAGACCCAGCAAGAAATACTTGTATGTTTCAAACGCACTTGCATACAATATGTACCAACAACATTTTACCGTTCTTGCTGTCCGCTGACCCGCCGCCCCTCCTGTATCAAGCAGATTGTGGCAAAACTCTAAAATTTGTATTTAACAGTTATTCTCTGCCGCTACACCAATACAATCATACTCAGATGAATATGTATATGAAATTTTTCAGTCGCTGCATTGTTTGCATGAATTCAACTGGCAGAAATAGATACCCGTGCCTATAGATGTTAACACATCAAAAAGTGGACAGCCTGTGATATATCACACGTGCGCATAGGTTAACCGTAGAATACGTCCGTCCTTGTGCAACAAAAAGTATGAAGCGGTAGCCTAATAACAACAACCACATACATGTTTTATTTTAACTGTGTTTGTTGTCATTTGGCTAATTTTTTGCTTTTTACTGCATCACTGGTTAGCATCTCTGATATAAAAAATACGTGTGGCACTCAGGGACTGCCACGGTTAAGCTATTCCATGAAATTTTGTATTAATTTATGCATGAGTTTTTTGTTTTTGTGTTTTTTTTTTTATATTTTCTTTGATATTAATTCAAGTCACACTTTTTAAGCTTGGTGCAAGAAAACAAATTTATTTATTTTTATTGAATAGATGAGAAGTTAATATTTTTCAAAATATTTTTTTTATTTTTATTATTTTAATTATTATAGTTTTACAATACAATACATTACAATTTAGGCTATTCAGGAATTTGTATCGTTGAAATTATAGGTTTATGGTAACTAAAATAGGAGATATAAGTTTGAGACTTGATATCCTCTAAATATCTCGAAAATACTGGGTCAATGGTGGTTCCATATTTTGTTGTTGATTCTTTTGGATCATTATTCATTTGCAAGTTCAATTTCGCGGAAAGAAAAGATGTCAATTGATAAATTGTGATCAGAGGTTTCCAGCAAATTTGGTTTGAGAAATTATAAAGTAATTTTATTTAACGATGTGCTTCATTTGAAGGCTGGTTACGAACTAACTCGAACTGAAAAAATATGAGACATACGCTCAATACATAATTGCGTATTTTCTTTCTTCTTTTACATTATTCTTATTCTTATAACTGTAAATGCGCTCTTTCATTTGCGCTTGAATGTAAACACTCACAGTGGGTCAAATTCAACACCCTTCCTCAATGTGAGTCGGTATACATTGTCACAATCATTTTAAATTCATTAAATTTACAAAATGACAATGTTTCTGCTTTGACAGATTTTTTGTAAGTACATCGGCAATCATATCTTTTGTTGAAACGTACTTCAACTCCACATCGCCTTTCTGGATAACTTCCCTGACGAAATGATACTTGATGTCGATGTGCTTCGACCTTGTATGGTAAACCGGATTTCCGGCCAAATCCTGTGCACTGAGATTGTCTCCGTAGACTACCGTGGGAGTATCTTCTAGACCACAACCAATCTCAATTATTAAACGCCTCAAATAAAGCGCTTCTTTAGTGGCCGCTGACAGAGCCATGTACTCAGCCTGTCTGTACTGCTCAACGCTACGCAGTCCTGTTTTTCTGACTTCCATGAAATTGGGCCTCCTGTTAGAAGGAACACGTACCCTGTGTATGATCGACGATTACTGATATCGCCGCCCCAATCTGCATCGACGAATCCTTTGAGCCCTTGTTCACCTGCACAATAGTGTATCTTTTTGTCTATTGTGCCCGCTAAATACCTCATCACATGTTTGAATCCACTAACATGTTCCCCGTGGGGGTCCTGGTTTCGTTGCGCCAACTTTACAACGGAATGGTAGATATCTGGTCTCGATGTTAACGCTAACCACATTAACTCGCCAATTGCTGACTGATATGCTGTTACATCTTGAGTAACGCATTTCTCATCGCTGCACGCTACTTGGAATCCCGCATCCAATGGTGTCGCTACTGGTCTGCATTGCTCTATCTTATGCCGCTGCAGCATATCCCTGATGTACAATGCCTGATTCATCTTTATGTCACCAGTTTCACCATCTCGTTCGATTTGCATGCCCAGGAACATTTTTATAGGACCCATGTCGACACATTCGAACTTCATTGCTATCATTGACTTGATGCGCAATAAGTCTGTCTTCTTCTGGCATGCTATAAGCAGATCATCAACATAGATTAGTACCAAACATAAATTACCTTCTATGTCCTGTTTATAAAGGCATGGCTCGTTCTTGCATGGGATGAAACCTATTCCTCGTAATGTAGCGTCTAGCTTATGGTTCCACTCCCTTCCTGCTTGCTTTAGCCCATAGATTGCCTTGTTGAGCTGCAATACCTTCTGTTTGTTGCCTTTGTCTATATATCCTTCTGGTTGTTTCATATAGACAACATCACTTAACTCGCTGTTAAGATACGCCGTGCAGACGTCCATTTGGTGCAGATACAATTTCAGCTCAACAGCTAGAGCTAAAACTAATCGAATCGTTTCATATCGGCACACGGGTGAAAATGTCTCCTTGTAATTCACACCAAAATTCTGGGAGCATCCTTTTGCTACCAGCCGGGCTTTGTGGCGCTCAGGTTCGCCGTTGCTGTCCCTCTTTATTGTGTATACCCACCTGCAACCAATAACCTGTTGCGCATTGGGTAAGTTTACCAATGTCCATGTGCCATTCTCTACTAATGCATTATATTCGACATTCATGGCTGCCTGCCAAAATGATTTTTTATTACTGTCAAGAGCTTCTTTGTAACTCTGTGGTAATGGAACTTCTACGCCTTGCATTGCGTTAAGAACATTGTAGCTTTTCTTTGGTCGTCCTGGTTTGCCTGTGCGAACTAAGCTTGGTCTTCCTGGACCAATTCTGACAGTTTCCGTCTGTGGTGACTCTTCATTCTGTGATTCCTCTTGCTCGCCTTGGTTACTGTCTTCATCTTGCTCGAATTCATCTGCGCTGGCATATTCTTCGCTAAGTACTTCCTCTGGCAATTCGTCGTGCCTGCATTGCAACTGCAGTTCGACCACTTCCCGCTTTGGTGTGTCCGACGATATTTCAGCAACTGGTATCGTTACTGAAATCAGCGCATCTGTGCAAGTTTCATCAAACAAAACATCGCGTTTTATAACAACCTCATGTTTCTTTTCATCATACAGTCTGTATGCCTTAGAAACACGTGAATATCGATATTCCTGACCTTTGGGCTTAAATTTTCCATGGCGTGTTTTATCTAGACCAACTGCTACTGACCCAAATATCCTCATGTGCTGCACGTTAGGCTTCCTGCCAGTCCATGCCTCATATGGAGTCATACCTTCCAGTGCCGTAGTTGGTGACCTGTTACGAATGTAGCACGCTGTCTCCACTGCCTCTGCCCATAGGTACTCCGGCATCTTTGCATGCACAAGCAAACTCCTTGCCATCTCAACAAGAGTTCGATTAGCCCGTTCTGCCACACCATTCTGCTGCGGGCTGTACGGTACTGTAAGCTGACGTACAATCCCGTGCTGTTTGAACAACACATCAAAACGTGCATTAACGTATTCGCGTCCATTGTCGCTACGTACAGCTTTTATCTTGCGCCCAGTCTGGCGCTCTGCCATATTTTTAAATTCAACAAATTTCTCGTACACCTCGTCTTTGGACTTGAGAAAATATGTGAATATGCGCCGAGTCTTGTCATCGATGAATGTGCAAAAATATGCTGACCCGCCAAGTGATTGCTTCTCAAATGGCCCACATACATCTGTATGTATTAGGTCCAGCAGGTGCCCTGCACGATTTCCCGATACTGGAAACGGCTGTGTATGAATCTTACATTTCATACATGTTCGACATCGCAGGTTATTTGAAAAATCCACATTATCAATACCTTGCACCATTTTATTTTTTACCAAATTCATCAGACTTGCATTGTTTAGATGGCCATATCTGTTATGCCAAATGCTACGCTACGCCCAAACAAACGTTTCCAGTGTTCTCGAACATAAATAGTTTGTTTTTCTTCTGGGCTTCCAATACTTTTTCGCCTTCCTGGCGCACAATTGCTTTATCTCTACAAAAAGTAACTGTACAGCCTCGCTCGACTGCACGACTCACAGACATAAAGTTTCCCGATATGTCTGGAATATGCAAAACATTTTCCAGTGTAAGAATGCAAAATCCCGTTTCAAGCCTTACGCTGCCTTTGCCAACTGCTCGCATTACGTTATTGTCAGCTAACACAACATCTTCTATTTGCGAAACGTAATTCGCAAACATACTGCGCACTGCACACATATGTGCGGTCGCGCCACTATCCAGACACCAGCCGGTTAAATCCAGATCGCTTGACTTGTTCACCGTTGAAACTGTATACGAGCGTTGCTGTTGCGTTGTTGCTTCTTCCTTGCGTTTGCTTTTGCACTCATTTTTGTAGTGGCCTCGTCGCCCGCAATTGTAACATTCGACGTTCGTTTTGTCGATCTTCTTTTTGCGCACTTTATCTGGCGCCGCTCTGACATTATATGCCTGCTGCTCATTACATACTTTGAGCTGCCCTTCACAGCCCCTGCGCTCTCCTTCTTCAAGCAACTTTATTTTTAATGCATCAAGAGAAATATTTCTTTATACGGGGACTCAAAAATTAGCCAACTAAATGGACGGTAAATGGAAAAAATCTTGTATGTAAGCTTTTCAATGTTCGCTTTTTTTTATTCCTGAACAATTGTAAAGCCAAAACAATTGCTTTAGCAATTTTCAAATAACTTCGGAAAAATAAGTGGTAAATATGCCGGGGTTATTAGTGTTTATTAATTGTGCTATATACCGATTAATCCTACAGCTCAAGCTGACAAAAAAGCGATAAAACTCTATACCGCCATAATTAAATTCAAAATCTTGACAGTGGTTCTCTCTGTACTGAGCTTTCCGTGCCTACCGTGCTTCAAGACTTTGTGAAGGCTAAACACGTCAATATTATGTAAGGGGCCCAACACGGAATTTTTTTTAAAAGGCACGAAGCGTCACGGTCTATTCTGTAGTGCGCTTGCTTCAGATTATTATTTATCTGATTGCCTAAAATTATGCAATTATAGTTTTGGCTAGCGTATAGCCTTTGGTATAGCTTTTGGGTATAGCTTTTGGCTAGCGCCATCTATAGCAAAAGCGGCGCTTTGATTGGGCCAACACACATAGAAAAATGCAACTCTTGCACTTTTCGAAGCCGAAATAGGTCGGCAAGATCAGGCCATAACCCCGATGCTGGGCCTTGGTTTGGTCACCCGACAGTGAGTTTTTGGATCTCGTGGTGGTCAGAACGGCCACCAGAAAAGAAGAAAAATTGTTTTTTTTGGTTGCGGGCGACTAAGTCAAACCGCGTGGACCGAACATAACCTCGGGTCGAAAAATTCTACAAAAATGAACTAAAATAACCCAAATCCTCAAGCGGTGGACAATAAAAAATTTTTTTTAAGTCGCTGCCGCTGCTAAGTAGTCCATTTTTTATACCCTGAACCCATAAAATGGGTAAATCAGGGTATAATGGTTTTGTGCAAAAGTATGTAACAGGCAGAAGGAAACATCTCCGACCCCATAAAGTATATATATTCTTGATCAGTATCAATAGCCGAGTCGATATGGCCATGTCCGTCTGTCCGTCTATCTGTCCGTCTGTTCGTCTGTCTGTCTGTCCGTCTGTCCGTCTGTATGAACGCGTAGATCTCAGAAAGTGTCGTGGCAAAACGTAAACAAGCGTAAAAGTCGGTCACCAATCACAAACAAAAAGAAGGCAACAAGGGTCTATGATTCCTCGTCTTCAATGTCGTTAAGCGACATAGAAAACATGCTACCCGGACCAACATCAGTCAGCTCAACCAATAGATTCGCCCTATTGGCCGAACAAGATGGAACTGCTGATCAAGCCGCCTCATCAAAGGCAAACCAGGCTGCTGCCCCTTCAGCACCGAAGCCGCCACCAATATTTATAACGGCCGTTGGCAACATAACACAAATGCAAGCTGAATTCAACAAAATTGTGAGCAGTGACAGCTACATCTATAGAGCTGGACGTGATGGTCAGATCCGTGTTATGACCACAACAGAGGAAACCTACATAAACCTAGTTAACCTGCTTGTCAACAAAAAAGTGGAGTTTCACACCTACCAGCTCAAACAAAAAAGAGCCTATAGAGCCGTCATCAAAAACTTACACCACAGCACCCCCACTGACCACATTCAGACTGCACTCAAAAAAATGGGCCACACTGTTTGCCACATAGCTAATGCCAGGAACCGAGCCACTAAGGAGCCGATCGCAATGTTCTTCGTAGACCTAGAGCCTGCAACTAATAACAAATCCATATTTGAGGTCAACAAGCTATGCAATGCAATAGTCACAATCGAGCCCCCAAAAAAGTTCAACGATCTCATTCAATGCCACAGATGCCAAGACTTTGGTCACACGCAAAGATATTGCTACAAGCCGTACCGTTGCGTCAAATGCAGTGGCAGTCACAAATCATCCGAATGCATCAAACCACGTGAGGCACCACCCACATGCGTCCATTGTGGAGAAAAACATACTGCTTCCTACAAAGGCTGCAGAATTTACAAAGCCACAGCACAAAACCAAAACCAAGGTAAGGTAAGGCACTCTACAAACAATACTCCTGCCAGACCCAACTTCTCAAGTAACATGCCAAACACCTCCCCGTCACAAACCAGAAATGGCCACACTAGCTATGCTGATGTAGTAGCTGGTCAAGTCAACAAAAACGGTAGCTCTAGAAACACTAAACATGGACAGGGTGAGTCTGACAACCCGATTATTGCCCAAATTCAATCAATGATGCAGTTAATGCAAGCACAGTTCGCCCAAATGACGCAAATGATGGGCACAATTCTGGCATCCTTAAGCGGGGTTTACAATGTCAGCGTGAGATTGGAAAATGTTTTGTTTCAGTCTGACACACCTATTTTTCACATAAGTTTGTCTCCCTCATTTGCAATCTGTAACCGGTCTCATATGCATCTCAGCAAAAAGCAATTCGAAAATGGAGTTTTAAAAGCTGTCAATAGGTGTCGCATTTTCGAAATTAGCAACATGTGCTTGAAAGCACCAAAGCTCTAAACCTCTATTTTACTCAAAATGGCTGTCAATAGGTGTCGCATCTTCGTTAACTCCAATGTTTTTACCTCAATTTTACTCAATACAGAGGTAAATGTTAATAGAATTCACTTTTTAATATTTATTTAGTACATATTAACGAATATATAACAATAAAATCCATGTTATGTAAAAAAAGCAAATCGTTTAATTTTCGCGCCATTTCACGTGTGTCAGCTGTGTTCGAATCAGCTGCCCATGCCCGAGCCTTTCCCGCTGCACCAAATGCTCTCGCGCCCAACACCGTCGAGCACTTCCCTGCGGCTGCTCCTCTTCAAGTTCAGCAGCAGTAGCAACAGCTGCTTGCATCATCATTGTATGATGAGCTACTAAAATTTTTTGTTGTTGTCGTCTTCTCATTTTTTATTATTTATCAATTCTGCTTCACTTTAAAAATTTTTGCCACAAAAATGAAACAATCATCAGCTGTTCACAGCTCATAGACGGCTAACTGCTGATTTCGAAAATTCGAACATACTTTCACGCTGACATTGTAAACTACCAGCGTACGTCTCAGGTTGGTAAAAGCTTTAATCCAATCTCACGCTGACATTGTAAGCGCC